>JAODUP010000072.1:55000-142500 GCA_025642065.1 Paralvinella palmiformis
CTCCTCCCCCACCACTCACAGGGGAGCAGTACGGAAAGATGGAGCCGAAATACCCTGAGGGTGGTCACTGCCAGAGTGTTTTCGTCCTCAGGGAGTTTTTAACGTCCCCCTTTATTTTAAATAATTCAGTGGAGACGGCAGCGCCATTTAACGTGGTCAGCCACCCACGATGTAGTGAGCCGAGAAATTAATCCCTGGAAAAGTTTCGACCTCTTACGGGGTTCGAACCTGCGACCGTTGACACCGAGTGCCGGGTGCTTAACCGCTGACCTAAGTGAGAAAGCCGACCATCATTAAGTAGTTTGAGCTGATTAATGACATTATCACCGAACAGCCAACCCGACACCTCCTTAAGCAGCACGTCTCCGTGTTATGACACCAAATACTGGCATCATAATACACATGACGTCATACCCGGCGAGGAAAATCAGTACTGTAAATTGTGTAATTGGTCAATGTTAGTAGGTGTTTATATCGTGGTCGTCGGTGTTGCTGGAAGACACCTTGATGTACAGCTGTCTTATCTAGACGTTGCCTGTCGTCGACATTCAATCGCTCTGGATAGTTCGATATCGGCTATGATGAAATAAGGTAATTAACTTAGGAGATAATTGTCTTACCTGTGCGTCGTCTTTACGACACGTTATTATAAAGTTTTCTTTGGTCGTTTTGAATTATGAGCACAGATATCATCTGATGGTAATAAGAAATTCGCCAAGAATTTTATAAATAAACTGTCATCGTATTTCTGGCCCATGTGTTGTTTGTTTGTCTGGATAAGTTTGGGATAATTATAAAATACGCATCATAATTGATAATAGCTATTTCATATCGATAAATGATGACGAATAGTTTTGTCGTATTGTATCTTGTTATACTCTAAAGTTTAATGTTCTTTGGTATTGGGTGTATTCAGCTTAAATTATTTAATTCGGCTGAGGAAGTTATTTTATATCATAGAGCATCTCTTTCCAGTGTGTCCGCGTCATAATCATATTTTATAGGAACACGTTATATTGAATAAATACCTTTAAGTGATTGACGATAGATCAGCTGATTGATTGATGTATATTTAATAAAGCGCCCTTACTAGCAGGAGCCATTCAAAGGCGCTGTACAAATAATATGTAATATAATAATACCCCAAATAATGTCTGGAAAAACCCTGTAATGATTTAAAAGATAATAATTATTTATCTGTGAAAGCGACCTTAAATAGGTGTGTTTTTAGAAGAGACTTAAAATTTCCAAGAGACGACGCATTTCTAATATTTGCCGGCAACTTATTCCACAAAGTGGGGGCTGCAACACTAAACGCACAATCACCATATGACTTGAGCCGAGACACTGGCACCTGCAATAGTATCTGACTGGATGACCTGAGTTTTCGGATGACTTTCTAATGGACGCCAGTTGACAAAGGTATTTTGGCACCATATCATTGATAAATTTATAGGTTATTAACAAAATCTTGAAATGGATACGCCGTCTAACAGGTAGCCAATGTAGTTTTTGAAGAGTTGGTGTGATATGATCATATTTTCTAGTATTTGTTACAATGCGAGCTGCACTATTCTGAATTCGCTGAAGGCGATTAATGTTATAATCAGATATGCCATATAACAGGGAGTTACAATAGTCTATACGAGATGTAACAAAGGCATGAACTACAGTTACAAGTGATTATTGTGTCAAGAATGTTTTTAAACAGTGGATGTTCTTAAGATGGTAGTAGGCAGCTCGGCATACTGATGTGACATGTTCATGCATGTTAATACATTGGTCAAAAATAACCCCTAGATTTTTTACTGACCCATTAGGGGTAATCATAGATGCACCCATCTGTAATGCTGGTGTCTTTAGGGATTTAACACAATGTGGTGATGCCAAATATAAAATATTTGTTTTATTATCATTTAGTTTTAGAAGATTTTGAGTCATCCATAGCCGAATATCGGCAATACAATGTTCTAAATTCTTCAAGGAAGAGGAGAAATTTAACTCATTGTCAGGATCCAGTGATATATAAAGCTGTGTGTCATCAGCATACAAGTGATATTTAACCCCATATCGCTGCGCAGTGATCCCAAGAGGACGGGTATACATTGTGAAAACCAGAGGACCAAGAACTGAACCCTGTGGTACACCAGATAACAAAAACTGAATCCACAGATGGTTATAGTCTGAAAGTCTGGTGTCCAAGCGATGCCGATACAGAATTTGGATTAAGAGCTAACATTTATTTTGGGATACTGAACCACTCTTGCATTTGTAGTACAAACTTCTGGTGTTACTTTAGTCTTACTTTCGTCTTACTTTCTGCCAGCTTCTAATGTACGCCTGTTTTATAGCCAAAATAAATAGGATGAGTCCTGTTTTGAACAGTGGTAAGCCTAATCCACAAATGTTTCGGTATCATCTTTCAGTATCATCGAGTAAGATCCTGAAGCTCTGGATGCCCCACCCCTATTAGGTCTGCCTCTTTTGGAGTGATGAACAAAGTTTAACTATAAGTTACACGAGGAATTGTCAAACAGCACTTGATTAACGTCCAAACACACTTACATGTAGAACATGGCGGCCCCAAGTAGGCATCCACGTCTTCCTCGTCTCGCAGTGCAACGGTCATTCCGGCACCATACTTATTGTTACATCTATCATTTCTATAAACAATTCTGAAAACAAGACAAAAAATCAGTGAGTTGACACAGCCTCTTTTGTGTAAATATGACGTTAGATATGTAATTCGAAATTATTTCGCATGCTGAGCTAAGTTGTACGTCAATGATTTACCAATAATTGTTATCGAAATATTAAATGTTGATCATTCATATTTCAATGATACACTTCTATTATTTCAATCAATCCATTTCTATTCCCGGAGCGTTGATTTATAAATAGTCCATATTGCATAAATTTAATAACAAAAGGTAAATACGATAAATGTGAATTAATTTAATTGGCTTCACTTATTTCTGATTGCTCACTTGTACATTAACGAAGCGAACTGAAACACTAATTATATTAATCATTTTGGCAAATAGTGTGACCCTTTATAAATTCGATAAATCCACGATTGGCATGGTTAATGTACTGTTATAACTAATTTTCGTATCCACTTACGTGATAATTATATATATGCCTCACGTTCGATCTTAAATATTTGACTGGTTGTAAATATTTAAATCACAGAAAGTAAGTGTAACTACGTATAAACTCTACATTTTTTATTCAGCACAATCGAAAAATAATTAAAAACCTATCATATCAATTCAACGCATTTAACTGCAATACTTCAGTCTTCATTTCTAGCATTTTAGCCAAATGCTTAGCTCATCGCCTCAGTTAGGCGGTATGAGGCAGAAGAGAGAGTAAAATTAAAAAAAAAAATGATTTGATGTAGTACTTACTCGACGGTATGATTTGTAAGGATTCCGTTCATGTTGGCAGTTTCTATTGCCTTATAAGCCGCCACCACGGTGATGTCCCATCCTAACCTTATGTGAGACTTCGGACAAAGCAAGCCGAGCTTGAAGTTTCGTCCATTGACCGGGCCAGCGACCATCCAGAGGCACAGCAACAACGTCACACGGACGACAATCATTGTGTCTATATGATACCCTCTCACCGGCCAGAGAAATTCCCACGGAGAAAACATTCCCTCGGTCTGTCCCTTTATATAAGGACCCACAACCGTGGCCAGGTTTCTGACTTCCTGTTCACCTGCTCTTCTTCCATCCTTCCTCCAATCGCTGCTTCCTTCTTTGGGAACGCATCCGAATCGAAGCGACGAGACCGCACCCCAAATTTGATTGGACGTAAACACAGACACACCGATGTGTTAATTATCAATCAACGCTGTCTTAGATCTGACCGGGGAGCGATCTAGTTAGTAATATAGGTCGTACAACGGATAACGGGTTTAGTGTTGATTGCTTATCGATCATTAACGTGACCGGTGTTATCTAACAGACGGTCGTTTTGCTAATTACTGACAAAACATTTCCGAAGACTTCCTGAACTTTGTTTTTCGTTTGGGTTTTCCCAAACAAGAAAATTTCACTTCAGCGCAAAAAAATCTGAGCAACAACTGCAATACCAGTACAAGATACAAGAGTCCATGATAACACTTTTAAGCAGCTAATCAGAGATAACATATTCGATATCGCAAAAATCACTGTCTCCATCGTTCAGTTAAAACCAACCTGTAGACTATTTAGACTATATAATTTATTTTTAAACTTTGCTATACTAATTTGCGATGCGTTTTACGAATGACCTATTACTAGTTCGTGTCAAAATAAATCATGTCAAAATGGCGGTGATAATTTGTCCAACTTCGTGAACAAAATATACAGACTTAAACTGTGTGGTTTTTTTTAAATTCTAAAATGAGCATCTTACTTCAGGTATTGATTTGTTCTTTCCAAATATCCTGACTTGTCTAATTAACAGATTGACAACGACATAAAGAGACTTGTCGGGTCATCTCGGCTCCAGGTGGACACCTTTCTTTTACTGACACTCCGGTGTGTTTAGACACTCGACTTGACTATCTTATCGCTGGCGTTGAATACGTGTATAACGTCTGATGTCTGTCAGTTTGCGTGTGACTGTCCCCGGAGTCGGCTAACATCGCTGATAAATTCAGCCTGGAATGGCAACATTCTCGACACTTCCGCGAACTGACGTCCATCAGCCACCTGCTACATCTGGTTAGTTTTTCTAACATCAGCAACTATTTATAGCTCCGTAATGTTGTGGAAATGACTATAACGTCACATTGTTACTTAATGAACTCTTGAGGTCTGTTATTGGCGGGAATATATAAGTAAATTAAGTATCTAAGTATTTCAACAACGAGTACGCGTACTATATTCCGGATACTTATGGTCAGGTGCTTTCAAAATTATCGTATAAGTATTTGAGTATTTGATATAATTTCTAGGACACTCGTAACTTTGTGCGATGTTTTGGAACAGCGTGAATTAAATTTAGTGGAGAAAATAGCCAACTTGTTGTGTAAACGATATTTGTGCCAACCATTACTGATCAAATTTACATGGCCGAATGAGCGTGTGTCCGATTGCTTATTCACCTTAGCAGTGACGCATTCTAGGCCAATTAATTGACTATTAATATAAGTATAGATAACGATTCACGAGACATAAATAGCCTTATAAGATTTTCTATGCCCTTGGAATTCAAGATTGGCCTGCTATATTTTGCTGTAAACCTGCTTTCACTGATTAGTAAGACGTATTTTTATAGCACATTAAAATATGGCAATGATTTTCTCTTTGACAGGAGGCGTCTTCAGGAGCATCTGTCATCATCACGATACGACTGTATGTATTCATGGTATGAGAGGTGTCACGGATCGCTGGATGATCAATATTTTATTTTTGTTTGATATTTCAGATGTTATGGTAAGGTGACACACGGCGTCTTACATTTATGCACTAAAGCCTAGTATTTTACATCAAGTTAATGTTATTGAGTACCGAGATGATAAACCTGGATATAGGTCAACTATTGACTAGAATTTTTTTTTAAATTGGGTCTTTATACCATTCCTCTATACTTACCATAATGATTCCCGATGTCTGAATAATAATAACAATAATAATAATAATATCCGGCTGATACGACAAGTGAGTGAGTGAGTTGGTTGGTGAGTGGGTTGGTGAGTGAATGAATGAGTGAGTGAGTGAGTAAGTGAATGACTGAGTGATTTTAACTTAATCTTATACGAAATGAACGCGTTAAGATTAAATTCAAGGCCGCAATATTCTCTTGATAAACAAATTCTAATTAGTAGACCTCCTCACTGAATCTTCGGTATCTGAGAAAATAATTTTTATAAAATAAACGCAAAACGTATTTTCCATAAAATATCGTGTATCGTGTTATTAAAAATGAGCGTATTCTCTGGTCCACCATTTTAAACACATCATAGAAGTCAGTGACCTGAAAGAAAACTAGATCGAAAACGGCCGCCAATTTGATGGCAAACTTCCGGTATTGGAAAAAAGGAACGCAGACTGCAAAATCAGATTTATAAACATGATGAATTATTGTTGTGTCGATGGTTGCATAAGTCGTGAGCGTGAAAGAAATACAAAACGAATATCTTTTCATCGGTAAGTATAAGGAACACATTTAAACTAGCTGTTAAAGACTTTTTTGCTGGAAATTAAGCTTAACTAATATCATTATATTTAGCCTGTTCGACAACCCCCGCTCTGTCTCTGGCGTTTAATCCCAACTAAACTAGATCTACGGACTTGCATAAAACGATAATTACATATTTCATGGCATATAATAGGACAGGAGTAATACAGATTTTGCACACACAGTCTTATTAAAATTAAAATGCACATATCACAATAAATGTCTGTATTTATATAGGTTCAAAACTCGAAGCGCAGCCACTTCAACGTTGCTTTTGCTCTAACGGAAGTGAGTGCTGTTTGGTCATGGCGGCCCAATCTAACACCACTGACTGCCTGTTCGGTCTAGTTTTCTTTCAGGTCAGTAGTAGAAGTCGAGAAGTCCTTATCCCGAACCGGCACGAAGGGCACCGGAGCCAATCGATAAATCGGTGTCACTTCTTATAATAAAAACCATCACCAACCACAGTGTCGTATTATATGGGAGGTGGGGTTGGTTTGGTGTGGACCTTATACCCCCCCCCCCCTCCCAAACAACACTCGGATGTCTCATCGACGTGCGTCCGGTGTTCTAGGAAATGCTATCTTTATGACCTTATCAAAGGTTAAGGTCTTCAAGGCTGGAGTAAAACGGAAAATCTGTCCTTTTGTTATTTCCGCTGCAGTAGAGAATCCCCCTTAATACATTGTAAAGAATTAATGAATTTTATTATTTGGCCAGCTAATTTAAATGTGAAACTAAATTAATATTATAATTTAACTAATATAATCCAGAACACAAAAGGCTCTAAATGGACTCATATTACAAGCCTAATAACTTAAACTTGTTGCTGAAGATGTTTGACATCCATGTTATACATACAATGATCATACTAGCTGACTATTCAACACAGGAATTATGTGAAAAATTAAAATCCGATAGTAGCGTATTGCGTTAAATTAGGCTACGGGTCAAATGCGGGTTGGAAAAAAAATATCACCGATAATAATTAATAAAACTATCAAAGTTATCATGATAGGTATAGATAATTATCTAATTATCTTGTAAGAAACACATAAATTACAAAGCCTAATTAATTAGGAGTTTGTCACTTAACTAAAGAGGAACTGCCTCAAGGTAATTCAGCCCTCAAACGAGGCACGAAGATGTTGGAAGTTCAAATCTGTGCTAAATAAATTATGGTACTCAGGAATTTGTACAAACAAACGCATAAATAAACAAGCAAGCAAACAAAAGAAAAATACATAGGATGCTTCTAACCGTTTTAATCTTCTTCCGTTTCATACAATCACCAACGCTTACATAGGCGCTAATACATCGACGTGCACATATTTTTTTCTTTATATATAACTTGTACTTTCAATGACATTTTGACATCTATTCAGGAAGGTTCAAATATGATCCCGAAAATTATGGCGCTGTGAGAAAACTAACACATGAAAGATCTAATTGTCTCTAAGTCTAGAACAATACGATAATGGACACCTTTCGGTAGAGTCCGCACAGAGATGTGATTTAATCCAACATAAATATTCATGATCCGCCTCTTGCCCTTTACCTACTTCTAGCAGTTGGTGGTATTCTCGTACATTAGTCAACAAACCTAGATTCTGCAGCCTAGATTCTGTCACTTGATCACTTTGTCCATAAAATATACGAACTAGGTTAAAATGAGAATTATTTATATATATAGAGTCAGTCAATTTGTTAGAACTATAGTTATGCCATGTCGATGATGCGACATCTTGTATTGTTGGTCTTGTCTTTGTTCCTGAGGACTGGGGGGGGGTGGTACTACCGATGTTTCCAGAATGGTAGGCGAGATAGGCTTCGGCACTGACATCTCTTGTGAGATGAGATTGGTGGATGAACCGTGCACCATACGTAGACGATGCAGGAATTAGATCCCACGATATGGAAGTCTACAACACTGGACACGTGATATAAAACGTACAAGAAGCCAGTGCAGCTGGAACAAAACTGGTGTTATATGTTCCCTTTTGTGAGTGCGCATCACCAGACGTACAACACGCTTCTGCACTCGCTGTAGATGGTTTGTCAGAGAAAGGAGGATATTATTTAACAATGCATTTCCATTGTTCAATCGATAAATAATGACTTGGATTAAAGTCGTGCATGTTTCATCATTTATGTACTTACGAATAAGTCCTAAATTTCTTATTTGATAATAAAAGAATTTACATATAGAAGTCATCTGGTTCTCCATCCTAGGGATTATCTAATATAAGCCCTAGATTTCTTACAGACATGGAAGAATTTATATAACTGGATCCTACCTTAATGCGAAGATTCTCAGTTTTCTTTACATGTTGCTTGGATGAGAAAACAATGAATTTTATCTTGTCCTTATTCAATTTCAGCATGTTGCTGTTCATCCAAGTACTTATGTCTGCAATACAAGCTTCAATTAAAGATTAAATATCATCCCGTTTATCACATGGCTTCAAAGTCATATACACTTGTGTATAATCGGCATAACAATGATATTTAATATTATACCATTAAACAATTTCACCAACTCATTTGGTGTATATACAGTAATTATTTGGTCCTAAAACGGATCCCTGTGGTACACCAAAAAGAAGACCTACATCTGGCGATGTTTTATTGGCCACTGAAACACACTAAGTTCTGTCGGCGAGGTAGGACTTTATCCAAGTTAAAGCTTTTTCCTTGGTTCCAAAGGAAAATTCTAAACGCTTCAGTAGAATTGGGTGATCGATTACGTTAAAAGCTGCGGATAAATCAAGCCTAATTAATACAGTCATGGATCCTTCATCAAGAGCCTCAGCAGTGTCACTGTGCACTTTCAAGAGATCAGTTTCTGTTGAATGACCTCTACGATAAGCAGACTGATAAATGTCATTAAGATAATTGTGCTTTAAGTGTTCTTCTATACGACCTTTTAAATTAGTTTAGAGATGAAAGGACGGTTGGAAATAGGACGATAATTCTTCATCTCTTCCTTATCCAACCCAGGTCTCTTAAGCAGCGGGGTTATGGTGGCTCGTTTCAAACACAACGGCATCACTGACTCATCCACTGACCTATTGGCAGTGGCTGTTATCAGTGGTAGAAGTTGATCCACACATTTCTTCAAAAGCCAAGTAAGCAGTGGATCCAAGTCACATGACTTGTTCGGAGACTTTATTATTATCTCCTTGACTTCAACCTCAGAAGTCGGTCGAAACATTTCGAGCATATTTCCATTAAACATAATATCTGCATCCATGGAAATATCGCCGGTAGTGTTTGTGATATCAGAAATGATGTTATTCCTGATAATTATTGCTTTCCTCATGAAGTAATTGCTGAACTTATCAGCCAGGAGTTCAGCAGAAGTAAAATATGGAAGATTTACATTTGAATTACTTCCCATCACGTTCTTAGTTAATTTGAAGAGTTTCTTTTGATCCTTTCCACATTCCTCTATCTTTGTGGAATAGAAACACTTTTTCTCCTCGAAGAGTAGTCTATTAATTTTTCTACAGAGATCCCTGTATATTTCAAAGTCCACCATTAAGGAAGTTCGGCGCCAGGTTCTCTCTGCTTTCCTCCGAATTTTTCTGAGCAGATCTGAGTTTATCGGAGTATCAATGAGTTTCTGGTTGCAACGTGATGATTTTTGAACACGAAGGAGCATGGTGATGTATGATACTCTGGACACCTTTGTCATAGACTTCTACCAGCTTGTCAACTGATCCCTCACAATTACTCAGGTTTTGAGACGACGTGTAGATCCTCAATAAATTCTTTACTATTTATGCCACGATATTTTCTGTATCTTATCTTGCTTTGTATGCAATCGGTCTTATCCATATTAATAATGAACTGTAAAGCCAGATGATCGTCGAAGGATTTACCTTTGTTGCTACTGAGACAAGGGTCAAATACAGAAGGAGTTCTTGCTATGATGGAACTCGATTCTCTAGAGATGACCAAATCCAATGTGTGACCTTCTTTGTGAGTTGCACTGTTAACATGGTGAGTGAATCCGTGTGAATCCAATATACTGAAAAACGTACGAACTTCAACATTAAACTTAATGTCCACATGGAGGTTAAAATCACCAGTTATTATCACATCATATGGGGTAATGGCTATGTTATCTAAGTATTTAGACCATTCATCAAAAAGGAGGGGGATGATATATAATACAAAATTTAACTGTAACCATACCTATATTTATGATATAGTCGATATTTTCAAACTGAGTATACATGGATTCTGAGAATAAGAAAAGGAAAATAGAGGCAAAGAATCGCTTTTTCAGTGAAGCGTGAACTGATCGGTACTGCTTTGTTGAACGAAGGGCAAAGCCACTGTAAAGAGGCATTTTACCATACGACATGCTATAGTCTGGAGAAGCAGACAACCATGTTTAAAAATCAAACTCACAGAGCACTCGTGCTAGATACAATGGGTCATTGTCTATCTTGAGAAGACGGGTGCGTTTGCGAACGTCACCCTGTCCGCAAAGAAAATCGCAAGGCGTACAGAAGAGATGACTGGGAACATAAGATCTGCCGTGAAGGGATGCTGTACTTCTCTTTCCTTCTTCTCGTTGGCTTCGCTCAGTTGTGTGTCTTTCTTCGAGGTGTCAACCCCAACCTTGAAGTGTATGAGGAGTTTCTACAAGTTGTCCCAATGAAGGGAACTACTACTGGCGTAGATATTTTGAAAGCAGTACCGAAGCGCGCTGAAGAATTTAATGTAAATTTGTCTAGCTTACTCGACAACCCACGGCCGATCTCTGGCGTTTGATCCCAACTAGACTAGATATACGGACTTGCATAAAACCTTACATATTTCATGGCATATAATAGGACAGAAGTAATACAGATTGTCTGCAAACACAAAATCATAATGCGCACATCACAATAACTGTCCGTATTCATAGGTTCAAAACTCGAAGCGCAGCCGCTTCAACATTGTTTTTTGCCCCTAACGGAAGTGAGCGCTGTTTGGTCATGGTGACCCAACCAAACACCACTGAGAGCTCGGTCTAGTTTTCTTTCAGCTCAATGCGAATAATTCATTTTAATTAAACAAAATAATTAATAGTAAATACAGGAAAATAGTATTCTCAAGGAAATCTATGACGACCTAGAAATGGATTAAAAGATATTTTTAGAATCCCACAGATCGTAATTTCAGATAAGTGCAAAATAATATTTATTACAATATTAAATAAAAACAATTATCAACTAGTTTTGTAAATGCCGCTCTTTTTATCCCTCTAAAAACCTCTATATCATGTTCTATAAACCATCAGATATGGCTTACTTGTTTTTCACAGAGGAAACTGATTAATTTGAAACTATATATGGACCTAATAAACAGCACTTTACAGATGTATGCCACCAATAATAATACTAATACTAATACTACTAATACTACTACTAATAATAATAATAATAATAATAATGTCGATATCATTGGTATGAAGTTAGTATCCATAACAACGACGTTGATAACCTCTGCTGCTACTGTTTCTACTACCACAAGAACTACAACTACAACAACAACAACTACTACTACTACTACTACTACTACTACTACTAATAATAATAATAATAATAATAATAATAATAATAATTATGTCGATATCATTGGTATGAAGTTAGTATCCATAACAACGACGTTGATAACCTCTGCTGCTACTGTTTCTACTACCACAAAACTACAACTACAACAACAACTACTACTACTACTACTAATGATAATAATAATAATAATAATAATAATAATAATAATAATTACTTAGTTTTATATTTATTGTGTGTGTGTGTGTGTTTGTGTGTGCGCGCGCACATACACTTAAAACACACAGAGAGAGGAAGAGAGGAAGATCCTCATGATAAATTATGCATGTAGTTGAAAATTAATTGTTTTTCTATGTTTATTTAGAGAATAATAAATTAATGTTAATATGCTCAACGAAATCGATCTTGACATGACATATATTGACTGTGGCTGTATAGAGGTATAGAGGCGCCATCTTGTGGTTTTCTTACCGGAAGTGTTTTTGGTACAGGAGACATGGCTGATGTTTTGAGTTTAGTTCGGCAATATAATATCGAGAAAAAAGAAATAATTGAAAAAGATGACCAGATTATTTTTGGCGATTTTGCTTGGCCAAAGAGTGCACGAACTAATTACTTAAAATGGGGGTGAGTACACATTTGTGTGTATGCCGAATCTATCATTATCTACACCAACACAAATCTTAATCTAGACCCTTAGCCTTACACAGTTACAGGCTTACTCAGTTACTGCCCTTACTAGGCTTAGTCACTCTAGACTCTAGTCTAGAGTGAATTAGATCTAGATCTCCAGGTACTTGAGTTTGACTCCTATTATAGATGGTAGTAGATCTATCGTCCAAAATTGCTGTGTTTCAGCTTATTATTATTATTCATTTATTGTGTATCGAACACTGTAATATTTCAGTGATTATTATCATTATAGATCTATTTTTTATGTTTTGTTATTTTTCTTAACATTCGCTGTGTATAGATTCTACAGAAATTATAATAATCCGTCTGCTGCTTATCAACTTGGCCATGTTTGAATTGACAAATATTACATACTAAATAAATGGAGATAAATGATTATTCTTGTACTTGTCTTATGATTGATTTTCTTTCATTTCAAGTGCGAGCATTTATTTCCAGTGTGATCCCTTTTATTATTGAGTGGCTGTTCACAGCTCCTTCCCCACTACTCATAGGGGAGCAGTGTGGAAATATGGAGCCAAAATACCCCAAGGGTGGTCCCTGCCAGAGTGTATTTCATCCGGGTTATGGACCATTCACCCTCTGTTGCATTCACCCTCAGTAGAAAAAAACTATTCATCCTTTATTGTTATTCGCCCTTAATAAAATGGATTGTTCGTCCTTATGTTTTATGTATATATATATATATATATATATATATATCAGTCATGGGGTCAATTCCAATTCAATAGACCCATTGCATGATGACATCAAAAACCAAAACAAACCAGGTGCGCTTTGTATTGTGGGATTTATAGGGGGTCCACTGAGCGATAATACTGTGATAATCCCGCCATTTTTAAACGTCAATGTTCCGGATCTGTCATAATCATGCGAAAAACTAACTCCTGCGTACCGTATTGTCATGCTACTAGTAAGCGATATAAACATTTAAGTTGCCAAATATTATAGATAATCATAGATAATAATATTGGTAAATAAAGTGTAATTTACCATATTATTATATCCATAAATAATAAATTAAATTTACCAATATACTGGACTCTATTCTTCTTCTTTTCATTAAATATAATTTTAGTGTGATTTATTATGAATACCACATTTTAACAGTCTTTGTTATGTGCAGTGAATATTATTGTACTATGGTTTACAATGTTGAATACCACACTTTACTATCATTTATAAAGTAGCAATGATGGACGATTAGCATATAATTATTCAGTTTTGGAATACAATTTTTCAACAGTGACGGCTTTTTCGGTGTCAAAGCAGAGTTAAACGGTACACAGAAGTTAGTTTTTGGCATGATTATAACATATCCGGAACATTGACGTTTAAGGTTAAAATGGTGGGAATATTCCGGTATTATCGCTTAGCGGACCCCCCTATAAATCCCACAATGCAAAGTGTGGCTGGTTTGTCATCATGCTTTAGGCTTATTCCAATTCCAAAATTTTCAATTCCAATTCTGACTTTTTTGCTTAATATTTTTTACCATGAGTAGATACTCCGAGTACCTACTTGGAATACATACTCCAAGTAGTTTATATTCCAAGTAGGATTGTCATGGAAGAAATATTTCTGAATTAAAAAATTAATTTCTGGATTAATTTAATTTTGTCTGTTCTATACACTGAATGGGGGTAAATTCCTAAATAGCAGCATCTCTATATAGATTACAGGCATGCTATGTGGTTAGCTAAAGAGGTATTATATCACTTAGTGGATCATAGTCTTGGGTGCATCCTCATGTAAGAGTATATTTATAAAGTATGTTTATATTCCACTGCCCAGTAGGAGCCTTGAAAATGTATTTGCTTAGCTCCACCCAGCAGGGGTCAGACCCTGTATTTACTTTCACAACCCTACTGGGTACTAAACCAATGACATATGGTAAGTTTACAAAATCTCTCAAATGGTTATTAAACAGTTAGGTCTGGGGACAGGCTATAGTAGTCACAGGTTGAGGAGAGGAGGGGAAAACTTTGGCTCCAGATTGGCATTCCTGGTGAAATGATAAAATTAATTAATTCCTAAACATCAGTGGCTAAATGCTCACTTGAGGTGCCACAGTCAGTGTGCATATCTGATATATATATAAGGAACCAAAGCTCTGGATCATTATGGTTCCAGTATATTTGTAACGTCACATGTAAATGTTAACATTGTAAAAATGGTATATTAAATTTTGAATTTAATTGTTTTGTAGGAAAATTCTAAATTTCTCAATTCCAATTCATTTTTTTTTAAATAATCAATTTTGGAATTGAATTGACCCCATGTCTGATATATATATATATATATTTACGGTTGAGCATTCACAAAGATTCACTATTGATAGTTTTCTCTTGCTGAATATATACTGGAAAAGTAATCTGACTCTGCAACTTAGTGCAGAGCTGCCAACCATTACAATTTCTGTGGAATCATTACGATTTCTGTTCTTCATTATGCCCGTACTCTGAAAACTACGATAAATCTGCCTTTTCCCGTAATAGTTCCATATGGTGCTGTTCTGTCACTGTCTTAGCAGCACACTGTATCACAAGGCTTGCTTGTATTTCGGGGAGTATACCCAGACTGTCACTTGTTCAGCACAGCCTTTGTGATGCTATCACACAGCAGTTGCTCTAGACTGCATTACTTGAAAGCCTTTTATGTGCTAACGCATCGGAATGGTGCATTTTTTTCCAGGGGGCCCCTGCATTTTGTGGGGATGATGTGTTTTACATATGCATGAGATCCTCTCATTCATACAATGTGGATTTTGTCTTCGGGCTAGTGAGTAGTCTAAAACTCTAGCCAGATCAGGCTTCTGCCATTTTGAGGCAAGATATGCAGTAGTCTCCAGTTCGTTTATCATAGAATGATTTTCTGCTGTTTTGGGGCTCTTTGCAGCGGAAAAAAAGTATCATAGTTTAAAACACCGGCGCTGATACCTCACCAACTGTCGATAAAAAGCACTGTTTCCGATTGTAGGCTGGATTTTGGATCGATTTTCAGGAGAAAACGACAAATATTTATCATCCAATATTTTCCTGATCTGAAATAATGCCAAAATATATTGCTGTAACCATTTCAGATGTCAAACTTATAAATATTTACTGAATATAAGAACCATGCTTGAAGGATGGGAGAAAGTTTGGTGAGCTGGTGATCTTGGCTGGTAAACTTCCATTTTGCATTATGATGGTCACGTGACTCCAATACTCTTTCCTGATTGGCCAGTTATCTTTGTTTACAGTAAATAAAAGCACATGGTCTTGTTTATATGGTGGATTTCCCTTTCATGTTTATTTGTTTGATCACTGAGTTTTTTTCCCCATTTTATGTTAATATCATGATAATAAATAATACAGCATGTACTGGAAGTGCAGACTTGTGAATGATGACATAATTGTTATTAAATGTGTGGAAAAATCTGATTAAACAGGGAAAAAACAGCTGAACCTTTAATAAAAGAATATCTATGATGTTAAATAATTTTGGTATTGATAAATTACATGGTTTTATGATGCATAGTGTCATGTTAGCCATAGGTCGCATTTCATGCGAAAATGATTACTCTTTCCAATTTTCAAATGTTGACTGCTATGTTAGTGTTGTTTATTTCGTCAGTATATATTTATACTTGTCAACTTCACAATGGCTGCAAAAAACTGGATTTTATGTGATTATACTTAGATAAGACTAAATTTGTGACAAAAGCAATGTGTTGGGCATTATGGCAAAGAAATGGAAGGACCAAAATAAAAAAAATTAAATAATCAATTTAAGCTATTGGTGCCATCTGAGTAACATTGCACTTAATTTGATTGCAACAAATAGGTTTAACTGCTAAAATGTTTTTTCATTTGTAATACTGTATATAAGTATTATTTTAATCATCATATTTGGTTTTACAATTAAATTAAGACCCTTTGTCAGGGCATGACCCTCTTGAGATCCATTTGTCCTGTATGACAAGTGCTGCAAAATTGTACTTGTCTCATCTAGAATTTACTTGTCCCAACAAACCTCCACAATATCACTGAATTGTGCAAATTTACAATTTATTAGCAGCGTTGAATAAAGAATGGTGTTTTTGTTTGTTTTATATTTATTTGTGAAACACAAGCACATGGAGGCAAAGCGGATGTAAACACAAGCACATGGACTGAAACTTCCGTGACCAGGTGACATTAACGAGCCAACCATGATCAACTTTACGCTGGCTAAACAACCGCAGACATTGATAACGCGTGCTATGATTGGCCCACACATTCGACATGCACAGTTGGTTTCAGTCTTTTAGCAAACTTCCAGACAGTGATCTGGGGAAAATGACACATAAATTGAAATGTTAAGAAATAACGAATAAACAAACAGTCGTTTTCGATATGCTTCAGTTTACTTGTCCTGTTGGGCAAGTACTTGGGATGATCTGCTTGTCCTGCATGCAAAACCACTTGTCCCGGACAAGCGTTAGTATCCTGCCATGTGTTTTCTAGTCAGATTGGTGATATAGCACAATTTAATTTCTCTCAAAGAAGGTATTCTGTTGCTAAGTTGATTTCTATTGGTTCGGTTTATCTGCCATTAATTTGACTCCTGCATGTTGTGCAGTTATCTCATTTTAAGGGAGTGACACGGATGTAAAGTACGTGTTAGAATTGGTTCCAGCTAAAGATTCATATAGTGTAGAATCCAATGTGGATTATATCACTTATCATCCTGGCATTATTCTTGACTGCAGTTTAAAAAAATTCTGTTTACTTTTATTGATATCTAATTGCGACAGAATAATAATATTTAAGCATACAGGCCTTGTACTAATATCTGTTGTAAAGGACAAGTATTATATTTATCAAAGATACGTCTCTTCTGACCGTCAATATGGGGCATCTCCTTGGTCTAGGGGTAGCGTGTTGGACCACAGATCACTACCACCCATGTTAGAATCTCGTCGTGGGCATATCTGAAGGTTGTTTCATCCCATTTAGCCTACCAAGAGCACAAAAGTGGCCATAAAACATCAATCAATCTGGCAGTCAATATCTTATAATATATCAAATATGGAGTGAAATTGAAATCAATCTTTTTTATTTACTATTAGCTGTTAAATAGCCTTTAAAATATAGTAGTTGCTCACTGGATTCGTTACTCTGCCAAACAACTGTGTCAGTTGTCCTTTGTTATTTTTACCCTGGAGGCCATGGCTCCAGTACCAGCATTCCTTGTTTTAACCCTGCTAATGTGAACTTAACATGGTATACGGTGCTAGTCTTAGGTGAACTGTAGTGTCATCTTCACCTGCACAGTATGGTTGTGATGTGATGAAGTCTTCTTTGTCACAATGCAGTCAACATAAATGTGTTATGCTGTTTTATTTATATGGTTTCAGAACTGGCAAGGATGGCATACCAAAAGACTACTACACACTGGGCTGTATTCTGTTCTTGTTGAAGAATGTCAACTTGGCTCATGCCCTGTATGTAAAACAGGCTGGTGTAAGTATTATGATTATTAAAACATTGACATTTTGGTTCTGTGGTATTTTGATTCAGTTGGTTCACCATTTATAATTCTTGTTCCATTACTGGCTACAGTACTGTCTTCACCACTGTAATGTAGCTAATCGCAATGTACATTTACTTAAAGGTCAAACCGGTAACTTGTTTTTCAGATCCACTTGTTGTATTTTTTGGTACTGTGTTGTTTAGATGTTTTCTCTGTGTGTGGGTGCAGAGTATAATCGTAAAGAAAATCTTAGGTAGGCACTGAATCCCATTGTCGAAAAGGATAATGTGTCTTTCACCAGGATTGTTTGCTTTAACTATGGTTTTATGACATGCTAAATAATTCTTCTAAGGTGAATTATGGATGATCTTCTAAAACTAAATAATGATAAAATGTATATTATCTACTTGGCTTCTACACATTATGTGAAATCCATATAGGATCCTCCAGTATTACTCATTGGTGAATCTTCAGTTACCTCTAATGGATCAGTAAAACACCTAGGAACTATTTTTGGCAAATGTAATAATAATTAATATGGATAAACAGGTGTTAAGTTACCTAAATTGCCTTCTTAAGAACATCCATTGTCTAAAAGCATTGTTGACAGAAAAAACATTTGTTACAGTGTGCAGCTCATACAGCTTGAAAAAATACTTGAAAAGAATGATCACATCTTCCCAATTCCTCAAATACTACACTGGCTGATGATTAGACAGTGTATTCATTTCAAGCTGATACTAACAACTTTAGTTGTTAATGATATGGTACCTGAATGCCAGTGTGAACTTTTGCCCATTATATTTCATCCCCAAAACTAAGATTATCCAATCAGATGCTATTGCAGGTATATGTGTCAGATCATGTAGTGTTGCAGTGTAGCAGTCCCCACTTCATAGAAGAAGTTGCTGATGGAGATTAGAAGTGTGTTGTCCAATGAAAAGCTTAATTCTGTTCTTAAAACACATCCATTTAAGGTTACTTTCACCAATAAATAATAATGAATGTTGAAACTTTCTGTTGTGTTTGCTTACATATCACTGTATAGTATATTCGAATGGTTTCAAGGTCACTATTAATATTAAATCTGCATTATTATTAATATTAGTATTGATTCCTGATGACAGATTATTATTTTGTAGAGTTAATATGGAAATGATGCATTTGGTGTATTTAGAAGTATATTTTTTGGTCATCTAGGCTGCCAGCGTACCGGTTGTGTCACGTCCGGACAGGAAGGATTTGTTGGCTTATCTAAATGGAGAAACATCCACCTCTGCCAGTATTGACAAGAGTGCTCCACTGGAGATCTCACTTCAGCAACCAACACAGTGTAAGTAACAAGTCACTTACGCACAGATAGTGCTAGAGGTACAGTATAGCCAGAAATAAAACTGTTCCCATCCAATTTATATATTCGTATTTCAGAACTTGTAAGTTCATTGGGGATTTGGTTCAGGGCTTTCCCCTCAGTCATTTTTCTTAGCTGGTATCTTGAGCCGATATAAGCATCAGTCAATATCTGGGAATGTGAATACTCTTACATTATTCAGAATCTGTTCGTTATGGATTATTGTGTGATTATATTTATATCTACCCCAGCCTTGGAAAGAGTGTGAATTTGTTTAACCTTATTGTTATTTCGTTACTTTCTTTGCAAGGCCTCGGTGGAATGCTGTTACTATATTACTAATAATATGTGACGTTTTTATAGCAACCTATCCATCTATATAGCTGTGCTAAGGTGCTTTACGGTATTATTATCCCCGACTCAGACCTGTTGCAATCCAGCACACATCTCAACTCCCAAGGGAGCATACAATGCATGCTGCCATTTTAGGCTCGAACCATTACTCTAACACGCAGCCATCACATCCTGTCAGGTTCTCATTTTTATGGATGCGTGAACCAGTTGCCAACCTGACAGCATTGCAGCTCGTGGAGCCTCACCTCGAAGACCGTTCGGCTACGAGTCTGACACTAACTGCACCTTCATGGTTCAACAGTCACAGTCATGCCAGTTAGACAGAAGACAACATGAGAACAAGAAATAACTTACGTTGTTAAAAATTACTCTGTATTCATTAACAATGTTCTCCGATAGTGAAATGGTTATGAGTGCTGCCTTGTAAACATCCATGTTTGGATTCAAATGTCACTCATACCTGTGCTTGTGGGATATTTCCTCAGGCAGTCGCTCCTTAGCCAATTTTCCCTGGTGTGGCCAGTTTTTGGGTTAAACAAAATATTAACTCACTTAATTACCATACATGTTATTCTGATAAAGAATTTATACGATTAAGTTAACATGTGAAAATCAAACAATATGAAGAAGATTAGTCAACACGTTCAAAGCTATTACAAAAGACATCCTATGAAATGGAAATAATACAAGTGTAAAAAAGATCAATATTGATCTATGGTTCGCTTTAAGTTAAACAGATCTTAAACTACATATGTGTTTGTGTACACAATCTATTTATGAAAAGCAAGTATCATATAGTAACATTAATAATATTTCAGTAAAAAGAAGCACAGAAGAACCTGATGAACCAATCAAGAAAAGACCAAGAACTGATATTGAGGTTGGTTTGTTGTTGTATTCAGTAAAATTCCCATTCTTGTTTGTATCTCTTTCTTTCTTGCTTTTTCATTATTGAATAAAGTTATATTAGTAGTTTACTGATTATCGTATTCAATTGACAATGGACATTTTTGTTTTGAAGTTTGTCACATAATTGTCTCTTGGTAGTTGGTGAATATATCAGTTATTGAATGTTCGTGTTAAGGAGCTAATTGCTTATTTGTTGTGATCCTGGACAGACTAAACAATGGCAAGAAATCCGAGACAGAATCAACCGAAAACTGGACACGCCGCAAGAAACAGCCTTGATGCCAAACCAGATCAGGTGATGACAGATGTTGTGATGTTATCATATGCTAAGATTTTCCATTATAATGTGTTCTATGTTCTTAAGTTGTGCAATATTATGTGATGTCTATATGTGTCAGAAGGTGATGTATGTTTGATAACATAATATTTGCTGCTGTAAGATTTATGATTGTATTTATTACACCAGTTTGTTACGAGACAGTATTTGGTGCATTTTGGAGTATCGTGTTCTATATTGTTAGATAGTCCTCCGCTATGCCATGTTTGAAAAAAAATTCACCTTTCACCTGATCTCATCACCTTTGGAGATCACATGACCCATTTAGCCACATGACCTATTTAGCTTAAAGTGGCTGTAAAACAGTAGCATTTACATTTTTAGCTAGCATTATTTACATTCTTATGTCCTTTATTAGACAATATTTAATATATCTTTTAGTTTATCCAGTCTAATAGCATTTAGTGCCATATTTATATGGTATCCTTTTCATGGTCAACAGGTGATTTAAAACCAAGAACATCCTGGCTTCTAGTGGGTCATTCCTACTAATGAGATATCACAACTATTATAGTCTAGATACTAATTTTAGAGATTATTATGTAATAATTGGATGTCTGTAGACAGCAAAAAATATTTGTATTAAATAATGTTCCTGTATCATACTTTATTATAATGTTCACTTGATTCTATCCAGAGATTCGTCACTGTCACAAGCATTGACCATAGAGAAAATATCGGCACTGAGAGCGAAACGTCGTGCCATCAAGAGAAAGACAATCAAGGAAGATGATTTAGGTTCTGGGATGTTAGAACAAAGGAGTCTTATTGATGCCGAGGTCGATGTCACAAGAGATATTGTAAGCAGAGAGAGGCAGTGGCGTACTAGAACAACAATATTACAGAGTACAGGGAAGGTAGGAAACTAATTAATAATAAAAGCCTTTATGTGTGCTACTGTTTAACAATAAACAAATACAATTTGTGTAATTGAAAACATTTTCAGTAAAAGTTGTTTTTGATTAATTATTATTGTAACCTCTTAATTACATCAAAAAACTTTCATTAAATAACTTTGTTTAACTGTACAGATTATATTATATTAAACTGTAATTGAAATGTAATTGCTGGTTTGCCATGGTTTGAATTTCGACACCCAAAGAAATTACAGATATGGTATCTATTATATGTTCACATATTTCAATTACAAGCATGAGCTAACATAATTGTCACTAATTACACAGGTATTTCTATGTTTTTGCTGTTTTCATATTTTTAAAAAAATCATCTTTATTTCTCATACACACATACAACAATATTTTTAGAGCCAGAGACCACCATTAGCATAATATCAAAACATACATTGCAACAGAACGCAAGACATGAAATACATATATATAATTAGTAATATTCATAAGTAATTGTTGTGGTAATAAAAGTATCATTGTTGATTTTAAATATGAGAAAAAAAATGGTCACAATAGATTTATCTTACCGTTATCATCCAACTATTATTCTAAAAGTTAGTGATCTAAATGTTATCTGGTTCCATTACAGCAATTTGCTAAGAATATATTTGGTATTTTACAATCATTACGAGCGAGAGAGGAAGGTAGCCATCATCGTAGCAGACATGACAAAGAGCCACCAGCGCATACACCAGCAGTTGTAAGTTACTTTGTGTTGAATATTGTGTGTTACATGTGCAGGTTGCCATAAAGAATAAATAAATGGAATTTTTAAAATAATATATTCCAAGTCTCAATTTTTAGGTATACAAATTATACAGATGTTAAACTATAGTCAATTTTCTTTTGATCTATAGCTATTACAATATGAGATATGATAGAATTCACTTTTTTGACAGTACAAGTATCATCAAAAAGGATTTTAAAATCTTCTCATTTATATTTTCAGCTAATCTTCCAAATGTTATGTATATGTTTATATTTATTTGTAGTAGCTAGATTTAAAAATAGAAAGATAGGAGACCCGAGTAAATGTGTATTACAACATTTTTACATATACCCCTGTGTTATATTAGTCTTTATTACCATTGGAGTATTATAGAATTTGAGTGGAAGTAAAATTACAACTAATAAATTCAAAATTTTCTTATATGTAGAAGGTTAGATGAAAGTTTTTCATGAGTATTTTGATACAATGAACAAAAGCTAAGAGATTTTTTTTAATTACTGCATTACCTGCTATATTAATCTTGAATTTGTAATAACTATGAGCAGGGATGTTTATTCTAATAATTAATCATATTGTTGACAGAGCCATAAGCCACAGCATTCAGGAGCCTACAGTAGATATGACCAAGAACGATTCAGGGGCAAAGAAGGTATACAAATTTTGTTAGCATCCCAGTTGGACTACTGACATGATTATTTCGTTGTAAATGGGTTTGCATGTTACCATATACTTGACAAGTACAGGACGTAATACAATTAATCATTGTGTATTCTGTTGTTGGTTGTTAAATGATTTCCTGTACATATAGTTGATTCTGAAAATTAAGTTTGTCTTCTGGATAGAGTGTGTTTTTCAATGCATTTATTTGGCTATTTCAGAGACGGAAGGTTTTAAAATTGACACCATGGGTACTTATCACGGTATGACATTAAAGTCGGTGACTGAAGGTGCTAGTAACAAGAAGACAGAGGACAGATCACACCATCCAGCGTCTGCTTCTCAACAACAAGTCAGCAAACCTCTTTCACAGGCTAAACCCACTCCAGGCCAAAAGAAAGGTAACAGAAGCCAGATTAACAAAATTATATCACAATATATAGTAAGTCATTATCTGATGTCCAAAATAACCATATTTAGAATTTGCATACCTGCTAGAATCAGTTCATATGATGTATATTCCTACACACGTCTACTGGAGATATTATGCTTTATATCTCATTATGCAGATATTGTTCATTCTCAGAATATAGATTAAAAGTGTTAACGTATTTATTTAAAGGAAATTTATGGGCTTTACTGTCGTCCAAATTTGTCCTGTTTTACTTCATCTCATTTGTTGGTGTTTTTCAGGTTCAAGAACCCCCATCATTATAATCCCAGCAGCAACCACCTCACTCATGACAATGTACAATGCAAAGGACATACTACAGGATTTTAAGTATGTAGAATATGCTGCATACTAATTAGAATGGTTCTCTTTCCTTCATGTCGAGCTTGAGCAGTGAAAATGGTAGTTTTGTTTTCGAGTTAATAATGCACAAATTAATACGTGGTATTAATTCTATTTTATGTATTTAGATTCGTCAGCACGGAAGAGAAGAAAATGCAGGGAGCACGCCGAGACAATGAGGTATTACTACAGAGACCAAAGTCCGGAGGTCTTACAGTGCCCTACAGAGTTATAGATAATCCACTAAAACTCTCTTCCGATGATTGGTTGGTATACGATTGGAATGGATTGTTTATTTATGCTCAGATGATAAAACTTTAATTTGGTTGATTGTTTTATAATCTTAGTTATAAGTTTATTCATCACCTGC
This sequence comes from Paralvinella palmiformis, assembly GCA_025642065.1. Classification (NCBI taxonomy): domain Eukaryota; kingdom Metazoa; phylum Annelida; class Polychaeta; order Terebellida; family Alvinellidae; genus Paralvinella; species Paralvinella palmiformis. Next base: position 79,343 of record JAODUP010000072.1, read on the forward strand.
TAGGTTTGCCCAATTGACCAAAACACAAAATAAGAAGCATTCACCGAATATAACAACATTAAGGTTAAATACTAAAACATTATGTATACACATGCTTATAGCATTTACATTCTAAGAGACAAAAGTGCCTTAAATCATATCCAAAATGTATTATTTCTTTTTACACTGAACAAACGTAATTATTTTGTGCTCTTCATTTGTCACCCTACAACTATCTGGATCAAAGACCTTATCCCCCTAGTGGAATATTATTTGTGAGGGGACAATTTTATATCACTTTAACACTAATATCTTGGGATTTTTTAAAGTTCATTATCACCATTCATTTTCTAAACGGAGATTTTATATTATCACTCGTGTTGGAGCCAATAAATGAGATACCGTCTGCTATTAGTGATGTCCTACACTGGATTGCTCGTTAACCATAATTATTTGTTACTCTAGCCACAATTTAAACACCCCTTAATCTAATATATATCTCGCTAAACATTGTTATTGTAAGAAATCATTAGCAGCAGTTAGAGAATGAATACCGGTATGTTAACCTGATCAGTTATATACATAATATCATAAACTAAAGCTACTCGTACAGATGTCTTAATAGTGATTCTAGTACTTGTTGTTAACATTTAGCTTACTGTTATACTAGAAATAGATCCATTTATGTATACTAGTTTATAATAATCAAGTTTTAAGAATATATATATCACCATATTGCAGTACTTAAACTGGGTGTTGCTGTTTTGTACAGGATTGGGCAAAAGGAATGAGCTTCGAGGCATGCTAGACCCTTTATTGTTTGTACTGTATTATGCGTGATTATTTCCTATATGATAGATAGTCTTACCTGTTAGAGTTTATTAGTTCATCGAATTTGATGCCAGTAAGTATTCATTTCAGGATGGCTTGTAATTATCCTAAAAGATTTTTGATTTGGAAGAATCTAACCAAAACAGAGGCTGATCCACAATCTAGTTTACATTTGTAGTCTCGGGAGTCACCACTCGCAAGGTGTGGCCTTTCCAACTCTATTTGGAGTTTTTGGTTGCTCTTTAAGTGTTTTAAAGTGATACTCTCTTGATGCATGATAGGAGTTCTCTAATTTTTTCAAGTTGAAAATGTTAGGTAATCTGCATAGATGATGGACCTGTTTTGTTCATGTTTGATCATTTTCAAGACTCGAGTTACAATGTATTGGCCAAGTCAGATTTCAGTGCTCAGCTTTGAAAGACACTATAAATATAATTAAGTAGATATATGAATTATGACTAATAAAGGGATAGATATTACAACAGAACTTTGTTAAATATTTACTTCAAACAAACAGAGACATCTAGTTACTATCATAATTCCTTACAGTGTTTCGTAAAATTTCAGGGGACGTGTAGTAGCAGTATTTGTGCAAGGTCCAGCTTGGCAGTTCAAGGGTTGGCCATGGAGTGGCATCCCTGTGGAGATTTTCGTTCGAAGTAAGTATTTCAGTTGTGCTAATTTTGTTCTAAACATCAGTTAGAGTAGTACTTCAGATGTCAGCAGCTTGCGTACATATATCTGATTTGTGGTCTTCGCATTATCCCAGTGAAGGGCTTTCATCTGAAGTGGAGAGAGATGCCATTGGACAGCAACGTTAGGAAGTGGGATGTACACGTAATCGAATTAGATCGAAACAGACGTCATTTAGATAGAGCTAGCTTACAGACATTCTGGGAAGTGCTTGATAAGTAAGTACAACCATGTTGGACAAACTTTGTTTATATCATTTTATATAGAATTCTAGATGACTGCTCTCTGGTGTTTCATTGTTATTATCTAATAAGGGTCCTGACTCGACAGCATTTTGCTTAATCACTATCTAAGCGAATAGATTCATAAACTGAATTCAGCGTTGTTAAAAAGGAGGAGCATAGTTTTATACGGGCTTAAAATTGCATCCTGAACTTTATGAAATATGTTTTGCTGCAATTTTTGTTAAAATCTCTCAACATCCTGCCATATACTTGGACACTTGTGCTGTACATTTGATAGCACACTGCACTACAGACCAAATTCTGTGTTTGCGGAATGTTTCAGCCAACATTAAGATTTCGCTTCAATCTCATTTTCCCCAGTAACTATTCCTTCAACCATATTTTCCAGTGCATCAGCAAAATAAACTAAATACTTACTCCAACCTCGTAGTCACCATTTTGATCAATACATGGTACCACCACATCTGTTTTCTATTCATGTATATTTCCCATGGATAAATATTAGGATTTTGCAAATTGTATATTGAACCTTCCCAACTGGATCTATAAAATCCACTGGACATTATTTGCATATGGGTTACTTCTTTTTTGCATTTTACAACTCATTGCTGATATTCTTGTTTTTTTCTCTCTTCAGGTTTATGCAAAAGCATAAAACACATCTACGATTTTAGTGTGAAAGATATCATTTGATTAACAGATTTGTCTACACTTGTAGCATGCCATTGCTAGAACATTATTTGGTCAGCATTTTCTCCGAGATATGTCATTTTGTACTATTAAACGGCGATATCAATTCTCAATGGTTGTGAAGTGACAAGTCTTGTGCAGGTGACCAACAACCGCCATGTCACAGAGACGAGTCCAAGATTTTGAGATACAGTTCACTCGAGATTTTGTAAGAAAACAGGTATATGTATCCGTATCTGCAAGGTTTTGTAATTTATTCACCTGTTTGAACAGTAGAAGTTTCAGACTGATTCTGTTTTAACAGTCACGATATTCCCTGTAGGTTTTAAATGTTCACCGTAGGCATGATAAAGCGAGACAAATGTGCAGGTCCACTCATATTGTGTATTCACATCAGAAATGAATAACTGTTGCTCTTTTGTTGCTGTACACATTGCAACAATGTGTATTATGTAAATAAAGTGTACATACATAAAAAGATATCATCTTGTTTTTTTATTAATTGTTTTAACATGATCATACTTCATGAACCACAATCATCACTGACTGGTTTTAATTCCTTGTTATTGGGAAAATTACATTTATTTTAATATTTTTCCATGACAAAAATTACCATTATTAATGTTCCAATCAGAACATCCGATGGTTATAAAAATGATGACCTCCCTCTTTTGTCATCGATATGATAAACAAGATCAAACAACTTCACTCGTAAGCCACGAAACACGACAGTTCAACATTAAGTTTTTGTTTATTTCAAAGTGAAACTGACCAGGACATATCTGATCAGATATAAAACATGACCAAGTACTACATGCTGCTTTTAAAATATTATTCTATTCAGATGTATAACCTCTGAACTACTAAACCCAGGGACAAATTCCGTTCATTCAGTCGGTTCCCAACTGCCACAAAACAAGAGAAATCCCGTGATGAAGATGGTCAGAGTTTTAGAGAGAGAGAGATGGGTCAACAACAATGATATGATGGAGGTCAAAATGACAAACGACCATCTCGTATTACCGACCGATAAAACTATCTACATGAATCAAAATACATAGAGATATATATGTACATATACACATATGCTTATTAATCCAGCAATAACAATGATGGTGGCAATTTCTGATACTGTGTAAACACGTCAAAGACCAAACTACAACACAATCATCTTGGCATCAATCATTTCCAAAATCGCGAGATGCACGCATAACAAAACGCTAGACTGACCTGGCTTCAGTTAGGTATGTTAAGACCATTATTAAACTGAAACCGCTTTCGCCAATTGAAATAAAACTACTACACGAAATTGACTTGTTGGTTGATTACCGTAAGCAGTACTTGATCATGAAAAGCGGAGTACCATTTATTATTTCTATGACAAAACGAAAGATGCCAAAGTAACATCCATTAAGCACATACACAAACACATGAATAAATTTGTTGAATGGACTCGGTATGTAGTACGCCATCTTCAAGTAATGAATAATGGCTAGAGAAACGAGTTACACCACTCCCACGACAGACCTGCTGAATGTTGGATATGAAACTAGATCTGCAAAAGAAAGACAATTGACAGGTACACAAACCAAACTTTAGAGGCTGCATTGCTCGTGAAATAAATACGAATTCGCTTACAACTCAATTAAAAAACAGTTTTGAGACTGAACACGATGCATATTAACTGACCTCATCAATATCATCATCATCAACTTCAACATCTTGGAAGCAGACATTGCATTCCTCATCTTCATCAACGTCAATCTCATTAATTTTGGCTGAAAAGAAATGTAAAATGACGCATGATGTTCTACCAAAATGGACACAGACAGTAAACAGACAATAACAGATGATCATCATCAACATACCGGATTCGGGAAGTTCTCCATAGACCTTCAGATTCCTGGCTTCATCTGCTGTATACTTCAGTATTACATCAGCCTTGGTGTCTTGATAATCACGAAGACCTATCAGAATGATATCTGATGTATTAATCCACACCTGTAAATCAATAGGGAAAGCATTTCTGTCATCATGAAATAACACAACCAAATCAGTAACATCTGCAACCAACCACAATACTAACAAGGGATTTAAATACAACTGAGGAGTATTCTAACGTCTGTTACATAGTAGATTATATTAAATCAATGAAATTTCATCTTATTTATTTATGACTATATTATTAGGTTTAATACCTGTGTAAATATAACCCCCCCCCCCCCCAATTAATCAGCCATGGAGTCAATTTCATTCAGCAGGTCTGTCATAAACTCTACTACTACTACTTTACTAAATGTTTATAAATAAACACCAAATTATTCGATATAATAAAATTCACATTTAATAAATGATCAATAGCTTAGTTGGGATTTAGATAACATTAATGAGATTATAACTGCTTGATCTGAAAAATTAACCGAATGAAACTGGCACCAGAACAAATTAGAAATAACCTCATGTCTGGATATAAATTTAATGCTGTGCTCCATATAAGAAGCTAGAAAAGTTCTTGTATTATAGGCTTTCAGCCAGAGAGTTGTCCATTTGGAGAGGCAAAAAATATTTATAAAAGCTGAAAGTTACAAGACATGTTAGATGAAAAACAAATTCATTCAAATTATATATGTTCTATTATTATGGAAGGTAATGAACTGTTGAAAACTGACCAAGACCAGACTTGAACGATGCAAATATTTTTCAGGAATAGGTTTTCCATTTTGCTAACAGAACTGATGATAAGTACTATTGCTAACTCCACCTGAGAACTAATTGCGTTTAGTCCGCGTATTGATCATCGACATCTGATCTGGTCTACGCGTGCATCTCATGTGTTCTTCATATAAATAAACCAACCTCCCATAAAGTTTTCAAAACCAAGCACCCTCTATTCAGCCTTCTAAAATTTCACCTTTTTTCTAAGCTTTCCTCGAATGTGACACAATCTTTTCGTTCCATCGAAACACATTGCCTCGAGCCTTCCATTACCCAACATCTTCAACACCTGAGCATATTCTGCAATGCACAAATCAAACAAGAATATATAAAGAGTGCATGTGGCAGTATACTAAAATAGTTCTGAGTGGAGCACAAATACTACAACAACACTCAGTTGGTTTCACTTTACCTTGCCCATCCTCCTTAAAGACCAACTCTCTCTTCTCATTCTCGTTTTCATTCTTACCCCTCCTTCTGTTCTTTCCTCCCTTTCCTAGAACACAAATATAAAAACAGAACAATACAAATAGCAGTACAAGATTAAGGTAAATAAACATTTACAGAGAGATTGGTAAACCCTATCTGACCAATGGTGGATTTAGTTTTAGCCAGTAACGTTCCAAATAAGGGTGAAATCTCTTTGATGGAGCCATTATAATACTGTACATTATCTTTGTGTTATTAAAATACCTTATTTATACACCAATGTGTCTTACAGTTTCCAATTTAGCTACTTCCTGAATAAGAGCTTTGAAAATATTCTAGGATTTGTTTTCTCTCATGAGCATGCATTTTTTTTCATGAACCATGATTTTTTTTACTGAATTGTTGTTTTTTGGAGGTAAAATGGGTCTCTTTCTTTCTGTTTTTACATTGGAAGATGGCAAGTGCTGAACTTATTACACATAAGATTATTTATAATATACCAGTAAATCACTATGATGTGCAACATGTACATATATGTGCACATTAAAACAAACATTCCTATTTGCACAGCTACTCAATAACCACATATCTTAAGAGATCTAAAACCAAATCTGATATATTATGTTTTATTGTCATACGCTATTAATGTTTTTGTTTTGGAATGGTATTTGATAACACAACACAAACAATGTGCTGGTAGCAGGTATGGGGTCATATACATTTGTATTTGAAAGTATTTAAATACTTTTTTCAAGTATTTGAGCTTACCATAAAGAAAAGTATTTAAATACTTTCACTAAGTATTTGATTTTTCAAATACATCTTCAAATACATTAAAATACTTTTCTAAAATTATTTCATGTTTTGATCTGAATATTTTGTCACCAACATGATTTGTTTCAGGAAATAATCTGATCACTGAATTGCACACACACACAACCATGAAGGAATTGTCTTCTCTCTGTGATCATAAGGAATTGCAATTAATGATATCTATTATGTAATGACTTCTGATAGCTTCCTTGTCAATCAAAGGGAGAGTATCCTCAATTATGTGTAGTATAATTAGAAGAGATCAAAGGATAATATGAAACATCTTGTGAGTAAATCCAATGAGCGTGACATGTGACAAATCTAGTTGATGACATGATGTTATGTGTGTATCAGAATAAAAACAATGAATTTGTTCTTTTCATATGAAAAGTATTTGTATTTTAAAATATTTACAAATGAATGTATTTAACCAAAAGAAAAGTATTTAAATACATTTAAATGTATTTAACTCCATACCTGGCTGCTAGTAAGCAAGTACCAATAGTAGATATTCATCAAAATAACACTAACAGAAAGATATTGCCACAGGCATGGCACAATCTCAAAAATACTAACTCAATCATCATATGCAAGAATATTCTACTGGTTGTAAATATATAAAAATATGTTAGGCCACTATTTTTTTAATATTATGGTCGGTCGGGATTTTTTTTTTACACACACACCAGAGCCCTGTATTATAAATGTAGTTTTTTCTGATCTCTGAAACATTCCTATATATCTGTAAAATAATATTTATTATATTGTGAATGTGATTAATTATAATATAAATCACAGATGATAACATTAAATAGGTAAACCATAACATGTAATTAACTGCAATTTGATATAGTCATTAAGATAATTAAGGTCCTATGTGCTGAGAATGCTGCGCAAGTTCAGTCAGTCAAAGTAATGTTTCAGCAATCCAGCTCATTCCTGCGTATCATTATTATGCTAATTACAAGCAAATCTGTCAGTAATTGTCTGTGACATACCCAGAACTAGAAGAATTCATTTAAACACGTAGGATGAAATGCCTTGTATACATACACATGGCAAAATCACTGACAGCTGGAAGAATTCTGACATTGACTACCGAGTCAAAGTTGATTCCTTCTGGGCAGGGTTCGCAAGTTTATGGCACAATGTCAAAAAAAGGATTAATCCAGGGTTTGACACAACGTCATAAACAGGTTTATGACATAACGTCATAAACAGGTTTATGACATGATATTGTCATAAACTGCTAAAAGCATATTTTGATATTATGGCAATCATACACTGGTGTTGTTTGTAACCAAAACCAATTGATCTGATTGGTTTGCTATTCGTTTTTAGAGCACTTGGGTTGGTGCTTGTGTATATATGTAGTTGACCATGCATGCAGTGACTTCACTTAATGATCTTCCATGTGGAAAAAGCTCAAGATACCTGCTAATCTGATTCTATCAGTCAATCTTAAAACTATCACATTAAATAATAGTTACCCATGGTTAGTTTCATGTGTGGCTTCATTACAAGTGGATATAAGGTGGGGGGAATATTGACCTCGAGTCATAATGTAATACATCCTAAGACCAGTATTTTTCATAAATAATTGGGCATTATAGTATAGAACAGTAACCAGTCATGTTCAACGGTGGTAGATCTGCCCATCCCATCTAGGAATATTTTCTTAGAGTCACAGTGGATGGTAAGGTTCATGCCAAGTGCAAGATATGTGATCACCAACAAGCACCCCGTGCGGAGAGAATGAGAAGTCACCATTCCTTGTGTGCTAAGCTGCACACCCAATCCACAGATAGTGATACTGTAGCATCGACCAATATCACTCGGAAGAGGCCCAGATCACCCTCACTGTACACAGAAGAAACATATCGTGTCCAGCCAATCGGATATCAGCAGCCATATCACAAAAATCTCAGGTACAGCCAAGTCTGTGGTTGACATTGAGATTGCAAAGATGTTCTTTGCATGTAACATCCCATTATCCGTGACAGAACATCCCCAGTTTTGCAGGGGTGATCCAGCTGCTCCGACCAAGCTACACACCACCAATTCATAAAGCCATCAGTGGAATACTGCTGGACAATGTGCATGACCAGCTCACACAGGATATGAGGGACAGTGTTAGTGGCAATACTGCTACAGGATGGGTCGTCCAACATCCACAATGAGCCGATTGTGGTTAGCTGTCTCCAGGAGGATAACAAGTCGTTCCTGTTGGATTCATACAACACAGGCTCCCTGACAAAGTCCGGTGAATATTGCAAGATTCTCATATAGAAATCCAGAAAACTAGCCATGGACAAGTTAAATTGTGTTGTGACAATGCTAGGAACATGGATAAGATGAGATATGGTCTTAAGGAAGATGATTCCTCACTACATGACTTTGTAGAACTGACACTTCAGTTATTGTCAGCTCCTGCTTCTTCATCCAGAGGATTTTTTCAAGCTTTGGTGGGATCCACACTAAGATAGGGAATCGCTTTGGCAACCAGAAAACAGCCAAGCTGGTATTTTGTCACCGGATCCTGCGAGGACTTTGTGATTTGGATTATTGATGATTGACTTATTAAATGGATGGATTCAATTGCATGTGTGTGAAAGATGTGAGAGTATGTTATGGTTACTGAATAAAAGATACCTCCAAATTATTTCTGTTATTACTGAATTGGAAAAAATATAAGAGAGACTAACATAAAATATTATTTTACGTTCAAGTTTGTAATATATAAATATACTAATTCTGATATAATGATAAAAAGTGAAGTTAAAAATAGTATAATCACAAAATGTAGTGAATAAAGGTTTATAACAATATATGGTGTCATAACGGTATTTACAACAGGTTTACGATACTTTCATGTCATAAACAGGTTTACAACTGTCATAAACCCAACCCTACTTCTGGGTGCATTTCATATGATATATCCCAGATATATGTGTGCACAGCTACTGCACATGCCTACCAAAAAGTTAATGTTGCAGACCAATACTGCAATAGCTCAAAAACTGGACATACAGCCTACAGGTCCAAAACGGCTACAACACTCAAGTAAATTTTAGGTGGGGAGAAGACCTCAGTGCTGTGGAAGTAGCCAGGGAAATTCCTTGGGTGCCTGCTTATAATGACATGCCTGCTTAGCCAACTGTTTTCCATGTTTCGTAACACTGAATCATTGATAACTTCCAATGAGTAAATTCTATGCATATTATTACATAACAATTTCTCTATTTTGTTACATGCAAATTTATAATCTCTAATAATGAACTGAAGCTACTTAGCCAGTGAAGGTGAAGAATTAATGTAACACCAAGGAACCTTTCCATATTTTTTATTTCTAAGTCCGAAAGATAATACGTCAATTCAATACTCGTAGATCTATCATGAATACGGTCTCATTTTCTAAACACTGAAAACAAAAATATTAAATGGACTAGAAAGTCTAAACATGAACATGATAATACTAAGTGACTAACACAATTAGATAACAGGGTGACTTTCCACACCTTTCTACCATAATTATGGTGAGACATTTTCTCATTTCCTGACCCACCTTTATTTTTCGGCATTTCTACTAGATTTTAGAAGTACTGACTAACGCTGATTTCAACACAGAATGACCCTCAAACTACAACGAACACTGACAAAACGATTGCGCCATACGACCATTCGCAATATGGTGAACCGGAAGTATATGAGGTGACAGAGTTAGTTCCTTTGTCTCTCACTACGGCGCGCCACCATATTAACCGGGCATCAGCGTGTTGAAAGACCGCCCAAGAAGCGATCTTACAGTTACATCCATCGGACGATTGTTATAAATCTGGTTTCTTGCTAATGTTATCAATTTTTTCATTTAGTAATTCCATAAAAATATATTAAAATTAATAAAATAATATTTATAATAATCCACTTGTGCAATGTATTCTTTCTATTGTGTTTTATTCACATTCTGGCTCACGTGACACTGAGTCAAGATACTGTAATTCACACACACACACACACACGATGAGGTCAGCATCTGAGGTGTCGAAATGTTTTATATACAGGTTTCTTTTGGACCACAGAAAATTACTGTTGAATGTAAACTGTGGTGTCAAAATAATTTGATGTGTATGTATCAAGTCACCATTGAACCACACGCACGTGTTGTTTGCTGCGAGCTGTGGTATCAAACGGTATATTTTTACGTGCTTCCGCTTTTTGTAGGTAGCCTGCATGTAGCCGCTTTCCTGTGGGCGTGACATATTTGTGGCGTACGAAAAGCGAATTAGCTGGTTCCCACAGGCTGATGAGTAGACCAGACACATGCTAAGGTATACGCACACATTTATCAATATGTGGAGGTATGGAACATTTTATTTTTAGATTAATGTATGTATAGTTGTATTTAGATTTATGGAGGTAGGTTTCGAAGGATGTTTAGATATGTTGATGCTCTGTGCCTGTTGCCTCTTACTATGTACTCTAAAACGCACATTGCCCGTGCCAGATATCTTATCTATTTCCATCCAGATTCCTTATTACACCAATGTAAGAAAGTTATGTCGTTATTACAACATGTTTGAGTTTATTAGCTTTGTTATGTATAATGTAGAATCTATATTGTTGTCCTCTTATGTGGTCTGGCGAAACGACCTATTAATTCATACAATGCTGCTTGATGGATTTATACTCCTGGAGTCGTTTGTTACTCCGGCAGGCATCTCCATGGGTATTAAGCTGCGGACAGAGTTTTTTCCATATTATGAGTAATTAGATTACACTGATATAGGAAATTTGTTAAATGTATAGCTATTATAATCCCGACGTGTCATTCGCAGTATCGGAGATCTGCCTGAAATCCGCTGTTCTCGACCATGGGTTAAATAGATCAAGTGGATAGGCGCTTTAATTTAGATCCCACCACACCTAACTGCATATACTTAGGGACGCTAAATTAAGCGTGAATGAACGTTCCCTTATTGATGAACGGAAACGTATGAGGGTTAGCTGTTAGGTTCGAGTAAATCGTAGTATTTACTCAGGTTTGAGACGATATTTCGTTCTAGTCCAGTAATAATCCATTGTGCGGTATTGCTACTTTGTTTTTATTTTAGTTAAATCACTTCAGTGAGTCCATACTGAGTTAGTGTACATTCTCTTTGTTATGAACAAACTGTAATGTTTGTTAACACGCTGAGGGTATGTAAAAGGCTTGAATTTTCACTTAGGTTAGAGAAGAACCTCGACGCCAGACTAGTCGGACTTGTTATTGATACATGGTTCATATAGGTAGGATTTATTCAGTTATTCGTACCTAGAATAATGCTGAGGTCAGCATCTGAGATGTCGAAATGTTTTATATACAGGTTTCTTTTGGACCACAGAAAATTACTGTTGAATGTAAACTGTGGTGTCAAAATAATTTGATGTGTATGTATCAAGTCACCATTGAACCACACGCACGTGTTGTTTGCTGCGAGCTGTGGTATCAAATGGTATATTTTTACGTGCTTCCGCTTTTTGTACGTAGCCTGCATGTAGCCGCTTTCCTGTGGGCGTGACATATTTGTCGCGTACGAAAAGCGAATTAGGTGGTTCCCACAGGCTGATGAGTAGACCAGACACATGCTTAGGTATACGCACACATTTATCAATATGTGGAGGTATTGAACATTTTATTTTTAGATTAATGTATGTATAGTTGTATTTAGATTTATGGAGGTAGGTTTCGAAGGATGTTTAGATATGTTGATGCTCTGTGCCTGTTCTCTCTTACTATGTACCCTAAAACACACACACACACACACACACACACACACACACACACACACACACCTTTACTTTTTTAATGAATGAATTAAATTGAATTGCATAATATATACGCAATAGTATTGTCAGTGGATGTTGAAGGATCAACTTTCCACTGACCTAAATATCATATATTAATTTACATGAAAAAACTGACTCAGTTTTAGCTAGTATTACATATTACATATACACTATTGCGTGCTATTCAACCATATTTATATGTGATCTAGCTACACATTCACTAATTATTTGAGTTATGTCTTTAAAATACTGAAAATATTATACATTTATTTTCATTTTGTTTGATCAAATGTCCATCACCATTAGACGTACTATCTAGTCAATCAAATACAGAAAAAGTAGGTGAACCCATATATGGCCGATCACACAAAACTAGGACTTCATAATGTTTAATTGAATGCTCCAACCATACATTAGGTGTTGGTTTTTATAAGCTTAATTATTCAAATCCATTCTAGCTGTAACAATAACAATATATGTAAAAATAATAAGTGGACCCGATCACGTATTCAGTATGAAATTAAATGACTGGTGAACTACAGTCGGCTGAGAATATTATTATTATTATTATTATTAGCCAGAAAAATATATACTTTAATTACAGATTCTTTGGGTGTGTCACGTAGATTCTTATGTATATTCTATTGTAAAGGATTTTAATTTGTTTGTCTTGTATTTTAAATAGATTTTTAAAAACTTTAACTGTTATTTTTGCTGTTAATTTATTTATTTCACCATGTTTTATTATGACGTAGGTGACGTGCCTGAGTGACGTAACATCGGGCGTAATTTGACATAGGCCGAAATGGTGTAAAGTGGGGGTATCTCTGTCTGTCTGTCTGTCTGTCTGTCTGTCTGTCTGTCTCTCTCTCTCTCTCTCTCTCTCTCTCTCTCTCTCTCTTTTTTTTTTTTTTTTTTTTTTTTTTTTTTTTTTTTTTTTTTTTTTTTTTTTTTTTTTTTTTTTTTTTTTTTTTTTTTTTTTTTTTTTTTTTTTTTTTTTTTTTTTTTTTTTTTTTTTTTTTTTTTTTTTTTTTTTTTTTTTACACTATTGCGTGCTATTCAACCATATTTATATGTGATCTAGCTACACATTCACTAATTATTTGAGTTATGTCTTTAAAATACTGAAAATATTATACATTTATTTTCATTTTGTTTGATCAAATGTCCATCACCATTAGACGTACTATCTAGTCAATCAAATACAGAAAAAGTAGGAATAATTTTGAGTGAACCCATATATGGCCGATCACACAAAACTAGGACTTCATAATGTTTAATTGAATGCTCCAACCATACATTAGGTGTTGGTTTTTATAAGCTTAATTATTCAAATCCATTCTAGCTGTAACAATAACAATATATGTAAAAATAATAAGTGGACCCGATCACGTATTCAGTATGAAATTAAATGACTGGTGAACTACAGTCGGCTGAGAATATTATTATTATTATTATTATTAGCCAGAAAAATATATACTTTAATTACAGATTCTTTGGGTGTGTCACGTAGATTCTTATGTATATTCTATTGTAAAGGATTTTAATTTGTTTGTCTTGTATTTTAAATAGATTTTTAAAAACTTTAACTGTTATTTTTGCTGTTAATTTATTTATTTCACCATGTTTTATTATGACGTAGGTGACGTGCCTGAGTGACGTAACATCGGGCGTAATTTGACATAGGCCGAAATGGTGTAAAGTGGGGGTATCTCTGTCTGTCTGTCTGTCTGTCTGTCTGTCTGTCTGTCTCTCTCTCTCTCTCTCTCTCTCTCTCTCTCTCTCTCTCTCTCTCTCTCTCTCTCTCTCTTTCGCCCTCCCCCCTCTCCCCTTCTCTCTCTCTCTCTCTCTCTCTCATATATATATATATATATATATATATATATATATATATATATATATATATATATATATATATAATGAGGGGTAAGAAATATAGTCTTCTTTGTAAATTCGAGTATATCTGATAAATCTAATAAATTGTTTTTTAATGTTTTGTTATGAAATTTAGTCAATTCCAAAATGGTCCCCATACAGAGTTATAAATAACTTAATTTTCCTGAATATTGCAGCTAAATATTTCATTTTGGTGTCAATCCTTACGTTATTGATATCAGGGAATTTATTTGAGGCAATTACTGATTGATAAATATTGTTGATTATCAATAAAACTCAATATGGCCACCATGCATGTTACCAGTGAATTTTTTCAAGAGTGTCTCCCCAAATATTTCACATAAGAAAATACATTTAATTGATTATAGAAATTATGGTGTTATAACAAAATAAATAATCTATCATACACGCCAACTTAGATTTTCCTTAACAAAGAAAAATTATGATTTCCATTATTATTCCAATTATTATCAGTAGTGTATATTAGAGAAGTATTGCCGTATATATGAATATATATATATATATATATATATATATATATATATATGATATATATATATAATATATATATATATATATATATATATATATATATATATATATATATATATATACCAACAGTCATAGCAGCGATAATTCATCGATATCTAACTATCAATTGACAGAAATGGGACAAGAGCACAAAACTGAATAAAATAGTTTAATAAAGGAAGCACAAGTAAATATTGCACAGGCTAGTCATTAATAACATATAATAAATTGTCACACGTGATAGCTGCATTTCGAACAGTACCATTCTGTTGCATGGGTCCTCTACTTCGAAACTGTGTAAGCAAATCTAAGAGAATTTGTCAAATGATGTCGCCCACGTTTTGTGGAAGATTTGATTCTTGTCCAAGCCACTTCTGTGTCGTTGATTGTCACCTGCTCACTGGAGGCACGAGCGTTATCGTGCCCACTTAGGGCATCATTCGAACACTTGGTGCTGAATGTTCTATCGCCGCGATAGGATCGATCCCGGTGGACGTAAGATCGGGCATGATGGAGATGTCCAGACACGACACTACCAGTACTGTTGACTGTCCAGCTGGAAACACAGCTATTCTGCATGGTTCACGAGTATATGGCATCTCCCGTTCTTCACACCTAGTCTTCGCATGCTGGCGCGCAGTGTACCCCGTACCACGAGTACAATGGCATCAATCTTTACAGCCATCACACTTAATTGCCCGATGGTGTTTTCGAACTGGCTGCTGATACACAATATAGGCATATATGTTGGAAATATTTTCTGAATACCTTGTGCTGGTGACGGAGATATATAGAACTGAATTGACTTCTTGTTGCTGACTTCTTGTTGTTGACTTCTTGTTGCTGACTTCTTGTTGCTGACTTCTTGTTGCTGACTTCTTGTTGTTGACTTCTTGTTGCTGGTTGAAATTTGTGGCTGAGACCCCTGGCCATCTGGTGTTGACTTCCGTTGTGTCATTATTGTTGATGGTGGTGTTTATAGGGATCTTTCAGGAGAAGTGGGGTGGTGAATGCCGCTAGGTGATGATCTGGGTGTTTGTAGTCTTCAGGGAGGAGATGACCCTTTAGTCTTCTTCAGAATCTTAAAATGGATACGCTGTCTAACAGGTAGCCAATGTAGTTTTTGAAGAATTGGGGTAATATGATCATATTTTCAAGTATTTGTTACAATGCGAGCTGCACTATTCTGAATTCGCTGAAGGCGATTAATGTTATAATCAGATATGCCATATAACAGGGAGTTACAATAGTCTAGATGAAATGCAACAAGGCATGAACTACAGTTACAAGTGATTCTTGTGTCAAGAATGTTTTTAAACAGTGGATGTTCTTAAGATGGTAGTAGGCAGCTCGGCATACTGATGTGACATGTTCATGCATGTTAGTACATTGGTCATTAGATTTTTTTACTGACCCATTAGGGGTAATCGAAGATGCACCCATCTGTAATGCTGGTGTCTTTAGGGATTTAACACAATGTGGTGATGCCAAATATAAAATATTTGTTTTATTATCATTTAGTTTTAGAAGATTTTGAGTCATCCATAGCCGAATATCGGCAATACAATGTTCTAAATTCTTCAAGGAAGAGGAGAAATTTAACTCATTGTCAGGATCCAGTGATATATACAGCTGTGTGTTATCAGCATACAAGTGATATTTAACACCATATCGCTGCGCAATGATCCCAAGAGGACGGGTATACATTGTGAAAACCAGAGGACCAAGAACTGAATCCTGTGGTACACCAGATAACAAAAACTGAATGTCAGATAAAATACCATGAACAGATACTCTTCGGGAGCGTTGTTCCAGATAGGATCTAAACCATTCAAGTACTCTACCTGACAGACCAAACATGTCTTTTAACCTAGAGAAAAGTACATTATGGTCAACTGTATCAAATGCAGCAGACAGGTCCAGAAGGACAAGTATTATTGGCTTACGTTGATCAATTGACATCATAATATCATTTTTCACTCGAACCAAGGCTGTTTCAGTGCTGTGACAACTTTTATGGGCAGACTGTAGTGATTCATTAAGGTTATTATTGATTAAATATTTGTTTAGATGGAAAGCAACTGCCTTTTCTATAACTTTAGATAAAAATGTAAGATTTGAAACAGGTCTGTAATTGTTTAGAATATTACAGTCCATAGTGTGTTTTTTATTAATGGTTTTACAAGGGCAGCTTTCATGGATCTTGGGAAAACACCCAGAGATAATGATTTGTTAACTATATTTGTAATTGGGTTTATCAGAACATCCAGACAATCTTTCACAAGTCATGTAGGCATAGGGTCAACTGCACAGAAAGCATCAGATGACTTTCTCAGCAACTGTCTGATATCAGTCTCTGTAAAAGGCTCAAATGTATCCATCATGGATATGCAGGACTCTTCTACCAATGGCTTACCCTGTGATAAGGTGCTGGACTGGAACCCACTATGTATATTTAATATTTTTTGACAGAAGAAGTTATTAAAACAATAGGCCATATATTTATCTGAGTTGATATTATTTGGGAAGAAACAGTGTAAAAGATGTCGTGGCTCATAACAGCAATAATAACTAACAACTACTCATACTACAACAGCATTATAACATTTTATTATGGAAATAATCAAAAATCAAAAGGGCCGAGACAAAATATGTCATCATGTTGTATAACAAATTATCAACCAAGAATAACAACATTTGATGGAAGTGTTTGAAGAAAGTTAGTCTAGGTAATTATTTGTTTTAAAATAAATAATTCTTTATATGTATCAATAATAAAGATGATTATATATATATATATATATATATATATATATATATATATATATATACACATACATACATACATACATACATACATACAAAAACTACATTGGCTACCTGTTAGACAGCGTATCCATTTTAAGATTCAAGTCATATGGTGATTGTGCGTTTAGTGTTGCAGCCCCCACTTTGTGGAATAGGTTGCCGGCAAATATTAAAAATGCGTCGTCTCTTGGAAATATTAAGTCTCTTCTAAAAACACATCTATTTAAGGTCGCTTTCACAGATAAATAATTATTATCTTTTAAATCATTACAGGGTTCTTACAGACATATTATTTGGGGTATTATTATATAAAATAAAAGTTGAATAGCGCAATTGAATGGCTCCTGCTAGTAAGGGCGCTTTATTAAATATACATTATTATCATTACTATATTTTTTTATTTGCAGGTTGTCTGGCTATCTAATACACTGGATATGATAGATCCTAATCCTGGTCGTCCTCAAAGTCATGATGCCTGAGGCCACAGATCTTATGTATGCCAACTGTCGCGAACTGTATGCGTAACCAAGCTATACATGCTCACTAGACAAGCCATCACAGATCTACACTGGGGCAAATAATGTATGTGATATGTTCATGATACGTATAATGCACATGTGAATGAATTGTCAAAATATGTCGCAATATGTCATGTGACGAATATGCAATAAAACCATAACATTAATATTTATTTTATTTTTGTCAGTTACTTGGCCTCATGATAAAATATGAAGATCTGTTTCTTTTTTCCCGTTACTTTTTTCCTGTTTCCCTTTTTCCTATTTCCTTTTTTCCTACCAGATTGTTTTTCCCGTTTCCTTTTTCCCTATTTACCCTTTTCCCGATTACAATAGAAAAGATAAGGAAAAAATCCTCACGTAATAAAAGGTTTCGTTATATCCGTGAATTATGTATACCCGTATTCGTTATAAGAGTGCTGTACTATATATATATATATATATATATATATATATATATATATATATATATATATATATATATAATATTCGACATTACGATTTAAGACCAACTGGGAATAGTAAAACAATTTTATGGATAATATTTAAAAACATTTAATAGATGGACAATTCAAAGAAACTGTATGGGGGCATTTCCGTGGTCTAGCGGAAGCGTGTTGGACCACATATCACTACCACACGTGTTCGAATCTGGGCATATCTGGAGGTTGAAAAAAATCTTTGACTTCGCTTCATTACCTTTGGGGGTCGCTCGGCCCATTTAGCCTACCCTGTGCACAAAAGTGGCCGTAAAACACCAATCGTCATCATCAAAGTGGATGTACTGTTGTATTAACCAAAGAAGAAGAATACTGTTTTTCGAACGCAAACAAATATAATAACTGCATGACTCTCAGCCATGTTGAAGGTTGTCCATTAAGCATAGCTCAAATTATAACAGTTTAGTCCGTTCATCTGTTCGATCAATGTTTTAACTTCTTTATTGAAATGCAAATTTAAGACAGATAGAAATGGAGATGCCTCTGTTTACATACTAATAATAGCATCAATTCATATTTATTTAATGAAGATATAACGTTTATAGTTGCCTATTGTATCAGTGCTTAATTGATAACCCTAAAGATAATTTGTTTCTAATTGACTTAGTGTTAACTTTTCTTATCGGTGCATGCCCACTTGTATAAATCTAGCCCGACCTCTTTTGGATTTCATGTCGCCGTTTTATCGTTTATTAATTATTCCCAGCAATCTGACACTATCTTTTAAAGTCGTTGTTTTTCCATAAATTTCAAATGTATTAGTTATTTCTAAATAGTATGATGCCTGCCACTTGCTGTATCACGCTGCGTGTGTTTCCGGGAACTGTGTGAAGCCTATCTATCACCGGTTCACTAAAACACTAACGGCTTGGTAATAGCTGAGGTTTACAACCAGGTCAAATCGGTATACTTTACAGTGGATGTGATATGACATAAAGTGATAGTATTCTATAATCACGGAAGCTAGTTATGACAATAAATTAGCATTTTATTTGCCGTGGCCCTTTTCCTGTTATAATGCCACTTTTTGCGTGCATGTTTGTCTAAATGGACCGACTTACTACCAATAGCAACGAGGCGAAGTGTAGGATGAAAGATCCCTTAGAGATGGCTAGGTCGGTGATAGAGGCGCCCAATGTGACGTTGTATAACCTGGCACAACGTGTTGTATTATCGGGCTATCATCGACATACGATTTATTATTTATATAACACATGAATGTTACAACCTTCTTATTATAAACGTATTGATAAAGACTTGAAGAAGTCTATATTGACAATTGTTGTATTATATCGCTGCTTTAATATATATATATATATATATATATATATATATATATATAGATTATAATTTATTTGATTTATATTTTATAAATTTTAATTATACCGCATTCTAATATTCTAGATGCCTATTTTAGGAATAATTTTGGTTTATACATGCGTTTGATCCATTTTGCGCTGTAGTGTACTGCGCAAAGGCATTTTTTAAATTAACTGTGAATGATTTGTTTATTTTAGTATTATTAAAATATGTTATACTTTCTAATTACAGGTTATATCCGTACATCTGTTCGATGAAGCATTTAATCATACGACAGCTTAAATAAAAACTTGTATTTCTGGCCATTATTTGCTTAGTTAAGTATCTTAATAAGGATTATTAAGTTGTATTAGTCTTTTTATTAAAATTACTACACCTGTGTCACCATTTTAATACACTTTATAAAAACCACCACACACACACACACACACACACACACACACATACAAAATCTGTATCAAGCAGTCAATGAAAATACACCCAAAAGGAGTCGATTCAAAAATAAAGAAAGTGAGAATTATTATACATGAGTATGAACAATTTCTTTAAACATTTAAATTATCACAGACTTGCTATAAGATCAGAATTAAAAAATAACTGTTGTAAATGTTAGTTGGTAAATACTCCATAATAGAAGTGCATTTGCAAAGGATATATATATATATATATATATATATATTGTGCGTGTGTGTGTGTGTGTGTGTTGATCTGTTAGTTGTCGACTTCCTTCTACTGATATGGTGTATCTTCATTCCCTTTCTTTGAGACCGGGTCTATTCAGCTGGACGTCTCTGTTTTATAGTATTCCTAAATGGGTCAGCTCTCGGTCCATCTGACAGATAGCTAATGCTCCACAGAATGTCGTGGCACACCAATCTTTACAAATACTACCCTGTAATGGGAGATAGACGACAGCTTGTTCAGCAAACGACCAACCACAAAAGACGAACGAACGACAAGGATTGTTTAGTTGTTCCTCGCCAAGGCGAGCAACGAAGTGAATAAATAGTTTGTTTAACTTCGGCACTGATCAAACTTGAAACGTAATAACCGCGGAGAAACTCCCCATGTTATTAACCGGTTGATCAGCTCGAAGCTTCTGCCTAAAAGATGAATCGTCGCACACACGTGTGGGGGAACACTCGAATTCGATCGAATGACGTGGGATGCTTAAATCGCCATCGGGTAATGAAATTGTACCTTGGGGGGGTCCGGTCCATTCAACCCCCCCCCCCCACCACACCCAACCAAATAAAGAAACATATTTCCGGATGTAATATCAGTCATAGGTGGCGCCAATATCCAACGTTGGGATAATCCCATTTACCGTTTAGATTTTAAATTTCCAATAGATGAAAATAGCAATTAATAATCGTTAATTATAGCAACAATGATCATTATATCTGATCATTAGATCTGATAGCATAGCGATGAATTTCAGCTGTATATAGAGCTATTATTAACCCTGAGATATGGATGCGATTTACGACAAGACCTTTTTAAATATTACCCACTTTATCCCTCTAGATACCTGTATTCCATGCTGTGTCCTGAGTTTCGTTCTCAATGCCATAGTACCACCTTGTAGACAGAGCGGCACACAGCAATTCTCGCCCAATCTACTCGCGACGCTACACGACAGACAACAAAGACAGAAGCAGCCCGTTATACCTGGAATATTAAAAAAAAAAACCTTCGCCTTGTACTTTTTTTTGTTTATTAAGTGCTACAGAATGACCTCATGTTTACGTGTTGCAGTTGATATATTTTTATTAAGAACCCAGAAGTAATTTTCCCATTCTGACGTCACTTCAGCGTATCCGGTTGGCCTGAAGTCTGTAGAGCCCGTACAAAAGCATGTGAACAAGTGTGAGCAAAGAATTATTTCAGAACTGAACGGCATTATCTTGTTAAAATTACGTCATGAATGACATACAACCATATCAGTTTGAGCCAGAAGGAACCTGACAAGAGGAAGATGATTCAAAATGTCTCAGAAATTAACGCTCAAGAGAAACTATAATCCGCGTCAGTCTAGAGAGCGCCCATGTCACGTCAGAGCATTTCAGTTTTGCCCTGCCCTA
Organism: Paralvinella palmiformis; assembly: GCA_025642065.1. Taxonomy (NCBI): domain Eukaryota; kingdom Metazoa; phylum Annelida; class Polychaeta; order Terebellida; family Alvinellidae; genus Paralvinella; species Paralvinella palmiformis. The sequence goes on from JAODUP010000072.1 coordinate 101,221, forward strand.
AAAAATAATTTCTGAGGGTGGACTCTCCCTTTAAGTGATTCGGTGTATTGTTCCGTATTGTGTCACGATGTTTGGTCAATCGTAGTGTGTCAGTCTCTGACTAAAATTGTAATAAACTTACGACGTTTATAGCGTAAGTTTCCTATTATCGACATTCTGGATGCGTTACAAATCCTGATCTGACTCTCGATTTAGCTGGCCACTACTTTTTGAAGTATGGATATAACATTTATATTGATCCGGAATGTAAGAGTAAACCTCTATTAAGTTAACAGAGGTTGTCTTTATAAATACCCATCTGGACAGGTCGTACTGTCTAGTACTGCTATATCGAAACAGGAAAACTTTTTGAAATCTTGGTCACATTCCTGTAAGGAAATCAATTAAGGGGATATCTTTTATCAGGAACTTTGAGGGGGTGGGTGTTTTAGATCAATTAAACATACAAATAATCTTCTGACGAATTCAATGTACAATCAAAGTTCATCATCTATTTTTTACTGGACGCCTCTGTGGTCTAGTTGGTAGCGCGTTGGATCAGATCACTACCACCTGAGTTCGCATCTCGGCGTGAAGGGTTTTTCATCTTTGACTTCGGTTCATTACCTTTGGTGGTCGTTTGTCCCATTTACCCTATCGTCTGCTCAAAAGTGTACGTAAAACATCAATCATCATCATCATCATCCGTTTATTTATTCGGGCGTCGGCTACTCTGCGAATGAATAGTATTGCAACGAGCCATTTGGCAACTCCGCCCGTTTTAAAACGGACCTTTCCGTTTCGTAACCGCACCGGGAACCTCGTAGTTGTAAGATGGGCTGTCCACTTCGCAACCACTTGATTCAGCACAACATTGGCATGATCAAATCATGATCAATTTGATCGTGGACCATTTTGTAAAATATTAATTTATTATTTTCGCATGTGTTTGTATGCATTTATACATGTATATACAATGTCCTTAAAATAACTTCTGAAAACGGGAAGAGGACCGTCTCAGCAACTTCAAATAATTTACTGTTTTCAGAATTTATTTGTTATATACAGAGTTATGCATAATTTATATGTAGTTTAATTTTCACAACAACATATCATTTTGCCAGGTAACAGGCCATTATCTAAAAAAAAATTTAGAAATAACAGCAAAGACTATATATAACAAGACGTGTTACTTCGCGTTTTAACATGGGATGCCATTTTGAATTCATGGAGCACCAGGGCCCTAGCGACCGGAAGTAGATGGTCACGGACAGCTCCCTTGATTAACATGGCGCTTAATGGCACTGGTTCATTCTGCGCCGCTTTCGGCTGCAGTAACAGAAAAAGTATGCACAAATAAAGACATTCCCGAAAGGAAATGAAAGCTAGTGCAAAAATTTGATATGATCTGGCTTTTTTTTAAATAAAGGATATTTTAAAAATAAGCATAACAATTTGAAGTAGACACGCCCATACTTGACATAACCCAAGCAGTAGGCCCAAGCAGGATCTATCTAGATCTATATTTGTTTCAGACAAAATCTGATTAAATTTTATTGAACAATATCAACCTATTAATCACAAAATGGGTGTGTAAGATATACAGAAGCTTACAGTTACATGTACTGGAGCCACTGAAGATGTTATGGGCGGGAGGTATATTTTACTTTATTATTGTTAATAATATAATTGGACTAAAATTACATTACTATAATCAGATAATTTTTCCCTAATTCAATAATTATAAGTAGCTGAGTATTTACATGATCACCTGCATCCATATTTATTTTTAAACGTAAGCAATTGGTACTTATTGATATATATATATATAGACTTCTATTTATAATTTAAATGTTATGAAATTAATTATTAAATACCTCAACTAGTGGTAGAAACATTCATTTTGTTATTTGTTTCTGTTGACAGAAGTAAAAGATGGGTTATTAATTGTTGTCCTTCAGATATATGATGAGGAAAGATTTAAATTATTTGAATACTAATTGTAGAATGTATAATATGCATTTCACTGAAACGGAATTCATGAACCAGACAACTTATCTAGAATGCTATTCCACTGAAATCATAGAGAAAGGTATTAACAGATAGGAGACATATACAGGAGATAGGGCCAGCTGTGATGGTAATTAATATTTAAAAATATTAATGGTTAAATTGGTATTATAAAATTAATTAAATAAGAAACAAGGCATCAAACCCATGAAATTTTGTCAGCCCATTTTATATCTTAATACAAAAAAGGATTACCAGCACCTGAATTAGTACTTGAATGTTCAGCTCATGCGGTTTAATTGGTATACTTCTCTTCATAACTTAAATGCATATCAAATCAAATAACCAACTTGGTTCAAGTCATTATTTTACAAGGTATTGTTCTATTTCAGTCTTTGAAGTTCTATGATGATGAGATACCATGTTAACAGGCCAATCACTTGGTTACAGATTTACTGGTGTTATCTGTTACAGTAGTCAATGCATGTGTCTATTACATCTCTGGGTATATTCTGTCTAACTTTAAACAGTTCACTGACCTTGACTAAATGTCATATTTTTTTAGGATTGGTTGTTTAGAGCTGGAAGTAATTTGGGTTATTCTGTCCATTTGATAACAATGACTGATTGTAACTATAGATGAACCCGTGGCACAAGAGATTTGATGCTGCTTATTGTATGAAAGTACTAATTTCTCTATCTCTAACATGTTAACGTAAACATACATATTGTTAATATTCCATGTTATTCTTTGTTCTCAGCCGGACAGGCCTATATTGCATGGTCTATATTATTGAGGTGTAGACTTTAAATGAATTTATAATTTTTTTAGTTAATATATGATAAACGGACATGATGAATATATGGTGAATTGTGTTATGGTTGCGTTATAATAGCTGTATATATCATTATATTTCTATATCCAAATAAATTAAAATTTATGGACTATGATAAACTGACATGATGAAAGTATTTTTGTATGCATTTACCTCATATATACCTAACTGTTTTCATTTAAAAACTACGCCTTCCACACACAAAGCTGTGAAATAACCTAAACCACGTTCAATTATTTTCTAATCAGCTGTCAAGTGATGGCAAATTGTAGGCTATGAATTAATTAAGTGAATGGGCTGTGAAATCACTTAATTATTTATTTACAGTTTCAGAGCTTCGTTTCCTTCAATATCATGTGTGCATAATTAAAGTGTTTATTAATAAAAGAGTATGTGATCATGTAACATATAGTACTAGTATTGGCAATTCATTTCAACCATCGCACACATGTACACGATCACATGTGGACAACCAGAGAGCTTTTGCTTATCTGAGAAATACCTCCGGTCGCTTGAGGCGCCACTGGTTCAAAATTCAACATGGCGCGGCAAGAGTAACGCCTCTCTATATTTAAGCTCTCTGATAACAGCACGACATTTCGCTGCCACGTGATTGCTAAATGCGCAGGCATTCTTAAAACCATAATGGTTTCGAAACGGGACGGTCCCGTTTCGAAACGTCTCTGGTTGTCAAGATGCTGCGTAACTGTATCATGGCCTGAGTGACTGAAGACTCTGATTCAGTTGGTCAAGTAACCTCAGGGACAGTTCACCCTGAGATACTATTTCTTAAATATGTAATCCTTATAACAGTAAACACAAATTTCACAATAATAATCACGAACTATACCTGATATCATAGATATAGGGAAATAATCCAAATTACTCGAGGGCCGTCATTACGGCTGCACCGGATGTCAGATTGGAAAGCGGGAAGGAGAAAAGTCAAGTGCTCTGACGTCAGCTGGGCCAGGAGTACACAGTAAGTGTTCCCAGTTCTCCTCGAAGTTTTTTGGATGATTCCACTTTCTTCCAAACAATAGGAACCATCTTCCTCTTGTTAGGTTCCTTCTGGGTCAAACTGATATTGTTATATGTTATTCATGGCCTAATTTTAGGAAGATAATTGCGTTTTATTCTGGAATTATACTAGAGTGGGGTAAGATGCCCCCTGGGGTAAGAGGCCTTTTCAGTGTGCTTAGATGTATGTTGTCACCATCAAGTAGAAATAATGCTTAAATATTGTGCTGCATTCTGGTTTACACTAACAACGTGTTTCGAGAACTGCTTCTGCGTGAGTATTGCAAGCAATTTTCATTTTGTACATTTTCTTATAAGAAATTGTTTAACTAATCTTTAGCTTGTTACCACATGAATGTGTAAAGAACCCGAGCAACGCGCTAGTATCTTGTTTTAATACTTATTCTGTACAAACACGTGGCAAATAAGCCAGTAATAATATAAGAAAGTCACGTGTCCGAACAAAATCTAATGCCTATCCAAGTTTGGGGTAAAATGCCCCCCCCCCAGAAAGGCCCTATCAGTGATAAGTTCAGGCATGGGACTGAAAACGGCAGCTAGAGAATATGGCGTTCCGGCAAAGACTCTTCGGTGACATAGAGACGGCAAGGTGCAGAGTACTGGATGTCTTGGTCGTTTCAAGCCAGATTTGGAGGAGTACGGGAATATATTAGTAGAACATATTCAGATTATTGAAAAAGCCTTGTTTGGCATCACTGCTATGGATGCCAAACGTTCGGGCAAGGACTGGTTGCATTAGAAAACCTGAAGCGACCAATCTAGCACGAGCCATAGTTATTAACCGTAGCCAGGTGTAGATTTTCTTTGATGTTTACAACAACAACTAAACAACATACTAACAGCGCGTGACTAGAACCGAACACGTGTCTGGAACGTGGACTGATGTTAGCATGTTCACGAAGTGGCCAGAGCATTTTACAACTCTATTACTAAACCATCTCCGCACGAGAAGCATCTCATCATTCTAGGCGGCCATCATAGCCACAGAACGCTTGTAGTAATCGAATATGCTAGAACCAATGGCATAGAATTGGTGACTCTCCTACCCCATTGCACCCATAAAATGCAGCGTTTTTCAAGGCATTGAAGACTGCGTACAACTGATCGTCAGATACATGGATGGTGGCCCACAAGGGACAGAGAATCGGTTTCTTTGAAATGGCCGGCATCTTCGTCGCTGCCTACAACAAGTCAGGAACAATTGAGAAGGCCGTTAATGGATTCAGAGTATGTGATTTATGGCCGTACAACAACCACATCTTTAGTAACGAAGACTTTGTGGCAGCTGAGCTTACTACCAATGAAGCACAAACGGTACCAACACAACACCCAACAGCCAACCCTTCAACTACTGCCGTCACCACTGTTGTTACAAGTAAATGTCATTTGCCACTATTACAGCTACCACAACAACTACTACTAGTATAATTATAATGTCAATCTCGGCCACACCAACTACCTCCACGACTACTACTTGGCCTACTTCAAACTTTCCCGCCATAACAGCCCCGATAAATGCTGAGAACAACATCACAGCAGAAATCAACGTTGCCGCCATCAAGTCACGTGAGACGTGGATACCTGGGTAAGTGGGTGTCACTTATGGGCCAATGAAGCCTCCACTCCAGGGATACCTCTGTGGATCTGCCATAATTGTGACTCTGACCATGACATGTAGAGTTTATTTTAGAATTATTAATGAATGCTGCAGATTTACTCTGCATCTGTATATATTTCCTTCTTTTTAAGGCCTCGTGTTTACTATTTCTGGTTGTATTCAATAAATCAATTTTATTATTAGCCTAGATCTTGACACTAGGAAATGAAGTGATTACATTTGCAGCATAAAGCTGCGGGTAAGACGCCTCCCATTGGGGTAAGACGCCCCTGTGATAACAAATTAAAAAATATGTTTCTTCTAATTTTCCGTAGGATGAAATGCCATATTCTTTCACAGTGTATCCCCAACATGCACAAGTATCCTATACCATACTGGTCAATTATATTACTTCATTTTCCACAGAAATATGATTGGCAATACTTAATGGGGGCATCTTACTCCACTCGCCCCCTATTCCTGGATAACACTTGTTTACACGCTTTTGTACGGGCTCTACAGTTTAATGCTTAAAACACACACACACACACACACACACACACACACACACACACACACACACACACACACACACAACACACACATATATATATATATATATATATATATATATATATATATATTAACAGTTAAACGGTAATTAACATAGTGAGATTATTCTATGTCGAGATTAGTTCTAGTGATAAATTCCCCATTGTTTGTAGAATTGGAGATAAAATATCGGATTGGCGTGTGGCAGTCGCTGATGTTGCGCAGCGGGGTTTTTTCCGGATGTTTAATCGATCCAGATTGAACCTCGAACACGACCGTATAGCTTTCTAACCGAACAGAGACTAAAAATAATTACAGGTAGTCGTCGACTTACGACCTTGATCGGGCATGACCTTGACTTGTCATAATCACCTTTAAGTCGTACCGTCGGTCGTACGGTCCTAAGTTTCGTAGGTCATAAGTCGACGACTACCTGTAGTGGAAATGAGATTTGAAAGGAAAGGAAATGTGTTGATCGATTGATGAAACAATCTTACAGGATTTGATGTCAGAACAACAGCCGCACAGTCCCGTCGACCACTCCCTTTCTCCCTGTTGTATTATAACCATTTGGGCTGGTTGTTGTGTAACGACGGCAATTGGCTGTTGCATCTGTAGTACTTGTTGTTGTTGTTGTTTTGTTCTGCCATGTCTGCGTCGTGGAGAAGTCACCGAAAAATCTGAAAGAAGTAGACATCGTAATATTTAAAAGAAGTAATAAACTGGCGATTAAATCATCTCTGGTTTACTTGGTGTGAACGTTTATATGACTGCGCCAACAAAAAACGATGATTGAATGAGAGGTAAAAGTTTCGGTTTTCTTCCCCTTCTGATGAACGGAAACTCCGGTGCTGCAGTTGGTAACGTCCTGCTCCGCAAAGCTGCAGATTGTGGGATGATCATGATGATGATTGATGTTTTACGGCCACTTTTGTGCACGCGGTAGGCTAAATGGGCGGAGCGACCTCCAACGGTAAATGAAGCGAAGTCAAAGATGAAACACCCTTCAGATATGCCCACTCCGAGATTCGAACTCAGGTGGTAGTGATCTATGGTCCAACGCGCAACCAAATAGACCACGGAGACGCCCCTGTAGGCTGCGGGAATTATAATCCCAGACAATAGGTATCATTATTTAACATTGGATTCACGAGTTTCTGGTCCAGTCGATGTCTAAAATAGGTGGTGCTTCGTACGGTCATGTTTGGATAGAGTTTTGTCTGACATATTCTTTGGAAATTAGCAATATATATATATATATATATATATATATATATATATATATATATATATATATTATATATATATATATATATTCACTAAAACCACTTGTCAAATGACATTTTAAATGCTCTTGTTGCAAAGTATTTACGAGGATTGCGTCCGACGAATAGGCGCATACCATCAGGGGCGAATAGACTAAGGAGATTTGATAATCGCCGACGAACGGGCCTGGTGGCGAAAAAACTTCGATGGCGAACAGCCCCGGTACAGACGACACAGATGATGATGATGATGATGATGATTGATGTTTTACGGCCACTTTTGTGCACAAGGTAGGCTAAATGGGCCGAGCGACCTCCAAAGGTAATTAGACGAAGTGAAAGACGAAACAAAACAACCTTCAGATATGCCCACGCCGGGATTCGAACACCGGTGGTAGTGATCTTCGGTCCAGCAGGCTACCGCTAGACCGCGGAGGCGCCCCTACAGACGGCACAGATTAGATATTATCTGACAACTTATCACCGGAGGCGCCGCATCAATACCTCATTCGAGAATAATCAGAAATATGGATCCGCTCATGGAGCATGTCGTCGTCGTCTTCGAAAAAAACCTCTTCGATGGCAATATTTAACACGTTGCCGCCATTTTGGTAGTTGAGTTGATATCTAGCTGCTTAACTAATCCTGATAGGCGGAGGATCGGATCCATGTAAAGCTGGCGGTCGACACCCTCGGTCGAAAGAGATCCTTGGGTTCTAGTCGAAGGATGATTGATGTTATACGGCCACCTTTGTGCACATGGTAGGCTAAATGGGCCGAGCGACCTCCAAAGGTAATGAAGCGAAGTCAAAGACGAAACAACCTTCAGATATGCCCACACCGGGATTCGAACACGGGTGGTAGTGATCTGTGATCCAACGCGCTACCAGTTAGACCAAGGAGGGGCCATTCTAATCAAAGGATGGGAGAAATTGATATTGTGTATTATATTACATTATATTACATATCTTCGGGGTTTACTAGTTGTGGTGGTACTATTTGACACAATAATTGATTAGGCAACCTCACAAAACAACTTTTTGTTAGTACCTGGTCTGTATTGACTTTTATTATTGATAATGCTGGTGGCAACGTCAACTTGATTTCTGTCATAGTCGTTCTTCGTCATCTGCAAGATTCACCAGGATCATGAATTCATAATGATTGCATCGCCTCACTGATTTATGGGTATGCGCGTGCGTGGGTGGGTGTGCACACGGGTTAGGACTTCCCCCAATATGGTCATGGCCGGGTGTGTGTGTATGTGGGCGTGTGTGTCACGGGCAGTAGTGAACATATGCTGAACTGTAACTGAGTACTTTCCCGAGTTAACGTCGCTTACGCCACTTACTAATATGAGTACCTTCATGAGTATCTTTACCGTAGACAATACAATGAAATTTACTAATGTTATTGTTAAATATTGAAATAAACATGTTTGTTGTTGTGTTTGTTGTTGTGTGTATTTATTTTAATATTTTGTATAATATGATTCATCCAGTGATGTTTAAATGATCACCAAGAGCTCAACAATGATAAATCGATCGACATCATAGACAATGGTTTCCATGACGTCACACCAAACATAATAAAACAACTGGAAAAATGTGTCCATATTGCAATGCTCGGTATCGGCTAACTGTAGCATCGGTAAATAATTGAATCTTAACACCACCAGTGATAAATATGAAATCAACAGAAGTTGATTTCCAATTCTCTGTATTTCTATAATGTGTTTCTGCGCATACAGTAGAGGCCCGAACTAGTTCCCACCTGAAAACTAACAGGAACAGCAACAAAATTCAAACTAAAGTACCGCAAATCCACAAACCTATCTTATTCTCGTCTCCGGGTGGCACTTTCACGGTTCCTATCCGTACAGCTGCGAAATGGACAAATGATCAATTGATTCCGTGTCGCGGAACGGATCATCAGGACATGACATGACGCCTTGACAACCGAAAAACAGCAACAGTGATAGAGCAGACAGAAGCTGAATCAATATGGCTTCTATGCGTCCCGGGAGGACAAAACGAGTGTTTGTTCGTCTCGAAGCCGAAATAACTATTCAATGAACACGAAAATATTTTGGTTAACAACGTGTAGAGAGAGGAGCTAATAAACGCCGTTCGTTGATGTCGTAGATAGGCTATATCGCCTACAGGCTTTAAAACATATCCAGGGATATTCAGTCTGGTTCCTCAAGTATAGTTGTGTGGAAAAGTAGGGCAACCATCGTGGGCTCCGCGTTTGTGACTTTATTAAGCTTATTAATAATGTGTGCATGCGCGCGCGCACCCGGGTTGATGTATGTTGTTCCGCGTCACGCATCCTCTTTGAGACAGCAACGCCTGGAATATGATGATTTATTTGTTGGAAGTTAGCTCTTAAAGCAGCATATCCGTTAATTTATTTTATTATGCGTAATATTAGGGATTGATAAATTTTAAAGAATGCACGCAATCACAAATTAAATTCGCCACCAAAACATATTGATCGTTTTTCTATAATAAACTATTGGTTAACCCCTAGCATGTGAGTTTACCATCACCGCTGATTGGCATATTGCAGATCAGTGCTAACATCGTAACTCCTGCTTCCGCGGATCAATTTATCCGTCAATATGAGGCCATTTGCCTTTCGAAGTCTATTACCCGAGCCGTTTGTTTTCGGACCCCTGAATTCATCGTGCGAATTGGATCACGCATACCATGACCAATTGATAAACCATAGCAAGTAAAGGCGCTAAAAATATCTGGTCAATAAAATAGCTGGGCAGCCTGGATCGGTTTCGGTTTCAGATATTTATTGTTGTTGCTTTGTTTCAGGGATTGGAAGCGCTCGATGTGTTTTCTGGGAGGAACTGGTTAACTGCTGTCATAGCCGCTGATACGCGGACATCACCAATAAACCTGTTGATAAAGATGATGATGATGATTGATGTTTTACGGCCACTTTTGTGCACAAGGTAGGCTAAATGGGCCGAGCGACTTCCAAAGGTAATGAGACGAAGTGAAAGACGAAACAACCTTCAGATATGCCCAAGTCGGGATTCGAACACGGATGGTAGTGATCTGTGGTCCAGCACGTTACCGCTAGACCACTGAGGCACCCTGTTGATAAACCGAAGGCTCTATATACTGAGGGATGGTGCCATAATGGGTATTGATGCTGTTAGCCAGCTTCCATCGTCCATCATTGTCATGTATTGAACGTTTCGATGAGAGTTTCTGCGTACCACAACCGTCAATAGGCTCCTTAATCGAGGAACAGGTGATGGGGTACTGCACTGTAGACGGCCACGCCGCTGGATCAGATACGCTCACTCGCTCAATATTGCTGTTGATATTTCTACCGCTATTACGCTCACTTGTTACAACGACTGGGTCTCACACAAATCCTATGCCACCACCTACAGCTGTTTTACCATCATTCGCAAATCCTGTGCCATCATCCAGAACTCAAATGTGTTGATTGTGTCTGTGGGGTGTTTCATCAATCAGTAAGTGGCTTCGTTCTGATCGGCTCATTTCCCTTCGGAATATTCATATTCCACATGTTTGATCAGTGCTACGGCTAAACAAAGCACTCACTTACTTACAAACTGCCGCTATTACGCTCACTTGTTACAACAACTGTCTCATGAAGACAACTACTATATTATCAAGTGCAGCTCCTATGCATTCTCCCATAACTCCTATGCTATCACCTACAGCTGTTTTACCATCATTTGCAAATCCTGTGCCATCATCCACAACTCAACTGTAATCACCTACAACTCCCAACAATTCTTACGCCATCATCCACAACTTCTATCACACCATTTACAACTCGTACACCATCCTCCACAACTCCTACGTCATAAACCATAACTCCTATAACATCACCTATAACTCCAACATCATAACCCTCAACTCATATAAGGCCATAACATAACCAATAACTCTTACACCATAATCCGTAACTCCCATAACATCACCCATAACTCTTATACAATAACCCATAACTCCCATAACATCAGTCATAACTCCCATACCATAACTCCTATAACATCACTCATAAGTCCTATACCATAACCCATAACACCACTCACCACTCCTATACAATAACCCATAACTCCTATAACATCACCCATAACTCCTATACCATAACCCATAACACCACTCACAACTCCTATACAATAACGCAATAACTCCTATAACATCACTCATAACTCCTATACCATAACCCATAACTCTAAAAATACCCATAAGTTTTAACCCTGTAATGATTAAAGATAATAATCCTATAACATAGCACCATAAATGTTATACAAGACTAAATTCCATAACGACCATTCATCATCAACCTTTTACAAATTGGGGGCTGCAACACTAAACGCACAATCACCATATGCTATACCATAACCCATAACACCACCTCAACACAATTCCTATACCATAACCCATAACTCCTAAAACCATCACACATAACTCCTATACCATAACCCGCATAACTCCTAAAACCATCACTCATAATTCCTATACCATAACCCATAACTCCTATACCATCACACACAATTCCTATGCCAATGGTCACAATTCCAAACCAGTTTCCCCAATTTTATTGCTAGACCTTGATCACTCCGAGTGGAAATTTGTTTATAGATTGATGTTATAATATAATTTGAACGGTGTTATTTGGTCTGTTAACAACGGCGTAAATATTATATCTGTTTATTAATTTATTTATTAACAGTTGCTGTTATTGAACTGTCCGAAAGAATAACAAATCATGGAAATCCATCTTGACCTAATCAGAGATAGAATTTTCAGGCTCAGGTGTGCGATGTTCGCACTGTTCGCCGCCCGGGCAAATTATTATGAACAATTTCTTTCAAAATTTGCACTTAGATTATCACAGTCTTGCTATAAGATAAAAATGTTAAAATAACTGTTTTAAATGTTAGTTGATAAATCATCCACAATAGAAGTGTGTTTGCAAAGGATATATACCGGAATATTCAACATTGTACACCACAGTACAATAATATTCACTGCACATAACAAAGACTGTTAAAATGTAGTGTTCATAGTAAATCACACTAAAATTATATTTAATGAAAAGAAGAAGAATAGAGTCCAGTATATTGGTAAATTTAATTTATTATTTATGGATATAATAATATGGTAAATTACACTTTATTTAGCAATATTATTATCTATGATCTGATGGATAATAATATTGGTAAATTACACTTTATTTGCGCCTTTCACTGTTTCAGTCAATCCTTACACTAAATCATTTCGAATTAAAACTATTCAACGCTTTCTCAGCATTTCATCCCACGGCCAACACATACCAACTTAAATGTTTATATCGCTTAATAGTGGCATGACAATACGGTACGCAGGAGTTAGTTTTTGGCATGATTATAACAGATCCGGAACATTGACGTTTTAGGTTAAAATGGCGGGATTATCACGATATTATCGCTCAGTGGACCCCCTATAAATCCCACAATGCAAAGCGCGCCTGGTTTGTTTTGGTTTTTGACGTCATCATGCAATGGGTCTATTGACACAAAATAGTTAGAATTGTGGCTTATGTATAGTAGAACTCGGGGAAGAATAAGAAGGCTAAATACAGAAGTAAATATAACCCATTTTGACGAGTAATACTAGGAACGTGTTATATTGAATGAATTAAAGGAAATATTTATATTTACAAGGTTCTTAAATATTCTAATACACCAGCACCAGTAGCAGCACCAGTAGCAGCACCAGTAGCAGCACCAGTAGCAGCAGCAACAACAACAACATATGGATTTGTTTAATAGCCTCATTATCCATCTGGGGATAATAAAATCTATGAAGTGTGACGAATCGTGAAGAGCATTTAGCTGACAATCAAAATTAGCTTATACCTTAACTACGCCACCTAACACCCACAAACAAGTGTGTGTGTGTGTATATATATATATATATATATATATATATATATATATATAATTTTAAACACAAGTACCTTAGTTTAATCCTGTCGTATCTCCGGATTCGGTCCCTATAGTAGAAATAATGGAAGTGACACTCTAGACGATGTGCCATGGCACATGTCACAAACATTACCTTGACAACGAATAAATATTAGCCAGATTAAATATTTATGCCTCTTCACAGGCGGCTGTACGTTGCCATGGCGTAGGCTAAATAATAAACAACCATCGTACAGAACACTGTCCTCTCTAGCCTTCTCCATGACATCTATTGATCCGGGCATGACACGACATAAAATATTCTCTGTTCCAGGAGCCTTCCTCTCAATCAATCCATATGTTCGAAACGAGGTCAAGGCCACATCTTCCCGTCCGTGGTTCTGATAATGAACCTAAATATCGGGCACGTTGTGTCAGACTGACACTATATGAGCTGGTCAAGTAGTAATTCACCTATGAATTGTACTCCGAACACTCGTAATATTGTTGTTGTTTTTTTGGTGCGTGTTCTTGGCTATCGATAGTAAGGGCACGATTCGTGAATAAGTGTTTCAATTAGAAAGTCCAGTTTGCCTGTTCAGAACTCGCACTCGAAATCAATGCGTTTATAAAATGACAGCAGCAGCTCGTGGCAGAACACTGTTTTCAAATCAAACAATATATGTAAGCTAAGATTTACAATATATATATATATATATATATATATATATATATATATATGTGATATATATATATATATATATATATATATATATATATATATATATATATATATATATATATATATATCACATACATATAAATGATAGAACATTCATTTGTAGACTGTGTCCATTAGTTATAATGGCATAAGAAAGCAATATAAACCTAATGAACGGGTAATGTTGGACCATGGATCGATGTCGATTCCTAAGCCATCGACGGCGGGTCATCGGCGAGTTTTTTTGTTAAAGAAAGGAACAATTGTAGAATTAAAATAATCCCAACCAATAATTATTATTAGCCGATAATTTGGTTAATACATGTATTACATTTCGGTTTACCGGAGCATATCTTTAAATATTGATAATTATGAGACGTCGTGGCACTACAGCGTCTTAAGCTAAAGTATGAAAGAGCCGAATGCAAGGGAAACTCTCTTGACCGTGTTTTTACAAGATCTCAATGTCACGCCTCTACCACCCAAGGGTCATCCGAGAAAAATCCAACAATCTGATTTTCGGTTTTACTTTCCTGAAAAAGATTCATGAATGGATCCGGAATCTATTTGTTCCCTTGGAAGATGGAATTATCGTCGGAGCTGACTGCTGAAGACAGGTTGATGATGAATTACGGAACTACTCCATCGGTTGAATGTTGGCGGATAAAATTAAAGCAGCTTATCCCGAGATTACTTAAATTGTTCTGGAAACCTCATTTTCCATCTCCTTCAGGATATCCCGGCGAGACTGGCTTCTATAATCTATATTTATTTCTCCTCCTCCAAAGTTATATATTCTGACAAAGAAGAATTTAAGGTTTTGACGTGTATAATACTGGATCATGGATCTCTTATTTTAGTCTTACGACCTATTTTTAACATTATTGTTTTCAACTTAATTTGACCTATTCCTTTTAATCTTTATTATTAGTATTATTTTATTATTATTATTATTATTAGTAGTAGTAGTAGTAGTAGAAGTAGTAGTAGTAGTAGTAGTAGTATCAGTATCAGTAACGAGGAAGTAGCATTTAAACATATACCGAAGAATATTAATTTCTGAGGAAATGTGCAACGTGCAAATACAATAAAATAGAAAACAAATATGGTACCGATATCATATCACAAATGGGGTACCGATATGATATCACAAATACGGTACCGATGTCATATCAAAGACCGTTTATAACAAGACGTGTTACTTCGCGTTTTAACATGTGCGACATTTTGAATTCAAGGAGCGCCGGAACCCTAGCGGTCGGCGGTGGATTGTCACGGACAGCTCCCTTCGTTAACATGGGGCCTAATGGCACTGGTTCATTCTGCGCCACTTTCAGCTGTAGTTACAGGAAAAGTATACACAAATAAAGACATTTCTTTCGTTTGCCGAAAGAAAAAGAAAGCTAGTGTAAATGAGATGTGATCTGGCTTTTTAAAACAAAGGATATTTTTAAAATAAGCATAACAATTTAAAGTAAACACGCCCCTACTTGACATGACACAATCAGTAGGCCCAAGCAAGATCTATCTTAATCTATATTTGTTTCAGACAAAATCTTATTAACTTTATTTTTTTAAAGCAATATCAACCTTTTAATCACAAAATGAGTATGTAAGATATACATAAGCTTACAGCTACATGTACTAGACCCAATGAAGATGTTATGGGGGGGGGGCGCTATATTGTATAAAATTACATGATTATAATCAGATTATTTCCCCTAATTACGGTAATAAAGTAGCTGAGTATTTACATGATCACCTGCAGCCATATTTATTTTTAAACGCAATCAATTGGTAGTCAATTTTATAGATAGATATAGACTTATATATAAACCCTGCACTGGTTATAATTTAAAAGTCATGAAATGAATTATTATTTTTGCTATTGACCGAAGTAAAAGATTGCCGTTGTGCAGATCTGATGATGGTAATTAATATTTATAAATATTAAATAAAAAACAATTTGAAAAGCCCATTTCATATCTTAATACAAAAAAGTATTACAAGCACTTGATTTAGTACCGGAATTTTGCATAATGTCAAGTTCAGCTCATGTGATTTAATTGATACCTCTATTCATAACTTAAATGCATATCAAATCAAATTCTTTAACCAACTTGAAAAAAAAGGAAAACATGTGTTTACATATTGTGTGTTCTAAGATGATGAGATACCATGTAAACATGCCAAGCTCTTGGATATAGATTTACTGGTGTTGGATGTGATAGATGATTTTGAGTTATCTATCACAGTAGTCATCTCTGGGTATATTCTGAGGAAATTTATGCTTCAAGTGGTTAGATTGTTTATGAATGTTGATTAACACCAGCAAAGGTGTATAAACAGAAGGAAAAACAGCTTTTGGTTCTTTGTATGCGCCATCTCCAAATTTTCCAATTTACTTGAACGGGTGGAAAGGGTGCTCCAAATAAATATTCACAAAGTTATGGTTTTGAAGGACATTAATTTTGTCAAGATTGTTGAAGTCTGTGTACATGACGTAGTTCCTTAAAGGGTGTTAAGGCTGTGTCCAAAGCACAGGGATGGTGAGTACATAAATTATATTGCAAAGTTGTATGTTAGGTATCGCCTACATTATTATTTCAAGTTTGAATCTAAGAAACTGTTTATGACCAAAACCAAGAAAAACAGGAAGGGCCCAAATTCTTATCCACCAATGTGAACAGGCATATTTAAAAAAAAAGATTGTGTGAATATGTCATGTGTAAATATGAGGTTGGAGGGAGGGCATCACAGTCTAACTTAAACAGTTCACTGATATGGACTAAATGTCATATTTTTGTAGTAGTGGTTGTTTAGAGATATGAACCAGTTTTGGTTAGTCTGTGCATTTGATAACTGATGACTGCAGGTTGAAACTGTAGATGAGTCAGAGGCACAATAGTTTTGATGCCGTTTATTGTATCCCTTGTACTAAAGTACTAATTTCTCTATCACTAACATGTTAACGCAAACATGAAGCCTGTTAATATTCCATTTGTATATTCTTTGTTCTCACCTGGGCAGGCCTATATTGGTCTATATTATTGAGGTGTAGACCCTAACTGAACTTATGAATTTTTTTAGTTAACATATGATAAATGGCCTTTATGAATATATGGTGGAAAGTTTGTAATTAATTGTGTTATGGTTGTGTTATAATAGCTGTATATATGTATATATCCAAATAAATAAAAACATGACCCGTGATTGTTGTGTGTGATAGACCTAATTGATGATAAATTGACATGATAAAAATAGGTTTATGCGTAAATTATGTTCTGATCGGCTGTGAAGTGATCGCAAATTGTAGGCTGTGAAGTAACCGGGCTGTGAAATGACATTATTCCTTATTTGCAGTTTCAGAGCTTTGGTTGTTTTTTTTTCGATATCACACGATTACATGTGTATAACCAACAAGCTTTTGTTAATATGAGAAGTGCACCCGCCCGCTTGGTGCGCTACTGGTTCAAAATCCAACATGGCGTGGCAAGAGTAACGCCTCTTTTATATTTAAGCTCTCTGGTCATATCACAAATATGGCACCAATATCATATCAAAAATAGACCTCCATCCGAATATTTTGCCCCGAAATTCGGATTCTCACAAATTAGTTATCCGAAAGGGGAGTGATAAAGCGACTGCTTGCGGAGAAAATGCAATCCTCCTAACTTTTTCTTTGCATTGAGAAAACTGTTGGCCGATTTTCCATAAACACCTTCATCGATAATGCGATGAGACTTAGCGTGCGGTCGATCGTTAATGGGTCGACCCAGCCGAGTGACGTCACGAGTTCATTCTGGGATCATACATTATTTCACTGAGACTTTGGCATTCCAATCCACGTGGTTAGGCAATACTCTACTTATCGAAGTCGAAGATTTACTTAAAACTTCTACTTAAATAATAATAATAATAATAATAATAATACGCTTTATTGTATACCTGAGAGACCCGAGGCCCATGATACAAAGTATTTGGACAATTGTGCGCATGACAAATAATAGATGCATAAACATATGAGATTCAAATTTCAACTTGTTGAACATTTGCTGAACATTGTAAACATATTCGGACAGATTGGTATTTACATATTTGTTATTGCATAACATTCAGGGTTGGCAAGTTTATGACACACTGTCAAAAAACATGGATTAATCCAGGGTTTATGACGTGATGTCGTAAAAAGGTTTATAACACGAAAGCGTCATAAACTGTCAAAAGCATATTATTTATATATATATTGGCATAACCAACAAATTTGTGACATGTTTTCCCGAGATATATCTGAAAAGCAGTTTTTAGAATGGCTTAAACTACTAATATGTTATTAGTATAATATTGTAATATTAAAAGTAAGATTATTATCCAATAAGTTAGGACCTGATTATTAGACTATGGTAATCATACAAAATCAATTGACCTTATTGGTCTGCCATTTGTTTCTAGAGCTTAGGGGGCAGTACTAATTTAATAGAACTACTCATTAATTGGATGACAAACAAGTCATTTCCCTCCTGATTTGGTGCTGGTGTTTATCTGTGGCTGATCTAAATATATATCCTACTCTGATTCTATTAATCCATCTTATGCCTTTTACAGTAAATAATAGTTACACATGGTTAGTTTCATGAGAAAACAGCCAAGCTGATATTTTGTCACAAGGTCCACCAAAAACTTTGTGATTGGGATTATTAATGATTCACGTATCAAATGGACTGATTCAATTGAACATGTGTGAAAGATGTGAGAGTATGTTATGGTTACTGAATAAAGTATATCTCCAAATTATTTCTGTTATTACTGAATTGGGAAAAAATGTAAGAGAGACCAACATAAAATATTATTTTACATTCATGTTTGTAATATATAAATATACTAATTCTGATATAATGACAATCCACAACTAGTTCTAAGCAAAATAGATCAAAAAGGAAAGTTTGAAAAATAAAAATTACAAAATATAGTGAATAAAAAGGTTTACGACAGTTTATGACACTTTACGACAACCTATGACGTCATAAAGGTATTTACAACAGATTTACGACACTCTCGTGTAATAAACAGGTTTACGACTGTCGTAAACCCAACCCTGATGACGTTACATAACAAAATGTACGAAGGGTGCCTTGCAGGAAAGTGAACCTGGAGTGTTGGTACAGAGGACAGATAGAAATCAAATGATACTCATCCTCTGTTACACGAATGCCGTTATTTATACAAGCTATTCATATTCTTTTACTTCTTGGCCATGTACATCTAAATCTCTCAATAGATCATTTCTCATCTGAACGTCGAAATTTAGCCAAAGCAATATTATATTTTTTTTTTCAAATTTACTGTGTTTAATATAAGAACGGAGTTCCATCGAAAATTTGAATTGGCAATATATTTGTCGATACTTTTTACATCGAATTAATTTCAGCAGACCAGTTATGGTCGACAAGGGACACATAAACAAATCTGGCTTATTACTGCTATTAGTGTGGTTGATTAATTGTTGATATCATCCAATTTATTCAACTGTGTGAGAAATGTCGCCGTTGATGATCTCGATTAATCTGATCAATTTCTCATATCAGCTGTTCTTGACTTTGTACATCAGATAAGACACGGAGAATGGCTGTCCACTGTGCTGACCACGACAGGCTGAACAATGGTCTCTACGAGGCCTCAAGAAACAACAACGTGAACAAGGCAGTGCACATTATTGTTGATTTTAACTGCATGACAGTCATGTTTAGGTGATGTGAATATTTTGGATAGACCGTAAGGTGCTGACGTCTATCGTTAATGGGTAAAATTGGATGTGGAACTCTTCCTGGTGACGTTAAAATGTTTTGGCACGCGGTGCAGCACTAAATCTTAAATCTCCAGGCACTGATGGATTAATGATGACATTTTAAAGAACAGCAGATATGTTATATCTAGGCATTTATGTGACTTGTTTAATGCTATTCTTATTACTGTTATGTACCCTGATATGTGGTGCGAAGTTATTACCAGCTCATTACATAAACTGGACCAAAGAGTTAAACCAATAACTAGAGGAATATCATTATTATTTACGCTTGGTAAGGTTTTTTCAAAAATATTGAACTCGAGAAAGATGTCTTGGGCCACATCTCAGCAAAAAATATATCTCATTCAAGGCACATACCAGAAAGATAAATCCACAATTGGTGATATATTTACATTAATGGCAATTGGGCAGAGATATCTGAGAAGAGCTGATGGGGGGTTTTATTGTGTTTTTATCGACTTCCGTAAATGCTTTGATTCTAAACCACACATACTTAATGGCACAGACTTTTATCAATCAAAGTATTCACGCCAGGATTTTAAAGGTGTTTCAATCAGTGTATAGCAAATTAAACTCTGGAGTCAAAAAGTCCCAATGAATGTATAACTGGTATGTCGAGTCTTTTTCTGTTCGTTTTATATCTGAATGAGTTTGTACATAGGTGTAATGATGCCTGTCCTGGTCTATTTATCAATGAATCGCAGCCGAACGTACATACGCTACTTTATGCTGATGATGTTGCTATGGTAAATGACATAATGAAAAGGTGTACATAAATACTGAACTTTTGATCGAAACTACGTATTACAAGTATTTAGGTATTATATTATCTTCCAGGCTCTGTTGGTATACAGTTTTAAAGGTCAAAGAAAGGGTTTCCCAAATCGAAAGTAATGGCGTAGTCGAATACGATATATTCCTAACTGGTGATTTTAACAGCAGAACTATAGCAATAGTGATAATTACCTTCCTCTTGACGGCGTTCAGCACTTAAGTATTTACAGGGTTGACACATTCAACATCCGACGTCAATCTGTCGACGTACGAGAGTATAAAGGTTTTAACCATCGCCAGGTGTGTGTACACACATCTTAAAATAATGGGCTTTTCTATACCGAAGAATTCGTTACCAAATGTGAAGAAAAAAGCGTAATAACACTTTTGATCAGTGGCACTCCAAGGTTAATTTTGGATTATAAGTTCTATTTGCGAATTGCGTGCCCGTTTGACGCCGGAGCCCAGTCCTTCCATAAGTAATATAAGTGTGCGTGCTTGTTGCTGTATTCGTTGTGTGTAGATCGCCACGGGTTCACTGACACTTTCAAGACATTGCCCGCTGATTGTCTTAACATGTTTTTGGTTTGAGGTTCGCGCCATGTTTGTTCTTTTATATGCAGGGCTTGCTGTTTCGGTGCTCTTTGAGCTGTTGTTTATAGACATAAATAAATTACCATTATTATGTGGGAATCAACTAAACGCTCCTTTTTTCTTGCACATGCGCATTTCTAATGAAATAAATATTATTTTGTCTATTCATCGTAAAATCAACGTTTAAGGTTAGCATCTAGATCAATAGAAAATAAAGTTTAGTCACGAGGATATTAATTTGATTCACATATTTTTAATAAAAAGCTAGGCTTAGAATAGTACATCTTTCCACAACATTTTAGCGTTCCTGTGCATGGTGTAGAGAAACGTCACTGATCTATATAAATATAGCTGATTAACTAAGACTCTGTTACTTACCGTGGCGCCTCTTAACGTCACCGGAAGTAAAAATCCCCCCATTTTATTTGAGACCCGTTTACGAGAGAGCTCATATTCATTTGAATGTGTTTTAGGTCGACGTGTTTATAAAATAGCAGATTATGATATTCTGTTGATCACATCGAACATCTGATGTCAAGGGATATCATTTCATATGTTGGTATTTACAGACACGAGCGTTCCTATATATATATTTCCATGTGTTTGAGGTCGATGTGTGTATAAAATAGTATATTGTGGTATTTTGTTGCGCTTAAATATTTCACAATTTAAACTAACTATTAGGTGGCTACGTACAGTTCAAGGGATGTCACTCCATACATTCGTATTTTCCCTCTTGTAACTTTCATACATTTCATAATTTAAACAAACTATTTGGTCGTTGGTGGTGCACTGATTGGGTTTTGATTTGATTTTGAATAGAGGCAAGGTTGTATAAAATCAGGATTCACCTCGATGTCCTTGTCAAAACTAGGATTTTGTCTAAATTAGATAATTCAGCGCGTTAACGTAATCATTCAACAGAATTCGAGCACATTCACATTTCAAAAATGCTATTAATATTACGTCTCCTGCAACATATCATACTAGAATTAGAAACGGGCAGCATTTTACCCGAAAACAATTAAAATATATCGTATTAGTACATTTACGTTTAAAAAATATCTTTATGTAAACATGTAAATCTGCTACGTGTGTATTATCTACCTCGTTTAGATACTTAGAGTTATCTTTGTACATATTATAGATCTAAAGGGCGCTATGCAAACCATATTCTATGTTATTATATTATATGAAGGTTTTGATTGTGTATACAGTAGATGCGCTTGTATAATGGTTGTTTTAACTGAATTCAAGTTATAGTTAATAAATCAAGTTGTCAAACAGCTGAATGATTAATGATGCTAATTTTTTTATTGTTTTTATTAATTATGTTAAAGTCTAAAGAAATTAGAATATATGTTATAATATATTTGTATTGGTGTATCACCCAATATATATATATATATATATATATATATATATATATATATTTTCAGAATTCGGTCACTTTATTTCCTTACTTTATGCGTATCAATGATAGCTTTGTGTAGCATACGTGGCTTAATTTATCATAAAGAGTGTTTTTTTATATATAGTGTTTTAAAATATTAAAAAATCAGGACATTGTTTATTTTCGTTATATCAGAGAGCTTAAATATAAACAGCATTTGGTTATATCAAACAGAAAATTGTTATCTAATATTTGGTAATAAATGAAAACACCAATGGCGCCATCTACCGAGTCCTAGACACATTACAAATATTGCACCACTCCACTGTTGGTGACACATATATTACAAACAAACACCATCATATAGCTGAGCCACGGCCCGGTGGCTTGCGGCGCCACAAATGCGCTTTGCCAATGAGCCATAAGCATTGGATTCATCCTGCAACTTGGGAGACTGAGTTGTTAGGGTTCCATCGGGCTAATTCGACACTCAGCTTTTTTTTTCTTTAAGGAAATATTTTTTACTGTTTTATTCATTATACTGTGGATTGATGATTGATTGATGATTGATGTTAGAACAGATGGGTTGGTAATGTTAATGGCCGAAATGAGCAGGTAAGTTACCGGAATAAACTAGTCGAGTGGGTAAAGCAGGATAAAACATAATTGATGTTTTACGGCCACTTTTGTGCACATGGTAGGCTAAATGGGCCGAGCGACCTCCAAAGGTAATGAGGCGAAGTCAAAGACGAAACAACCTTCAGATATGCCCACACCGGGATTCGAACACGGGTGGTAGTGATCTGTGGTCCAACACGCTACCGCTACATGCAGAGGTTCTTACAAATTATTAAACTATCAAAAATCAAACTAATGTTTATTGTATATGATGTGCCGAATATGGAACCAGATTTAATTATTATATCCATACAGGATTGTGAAAAAAGACGGTAAGGCTTATCATTTGACTAAATCTAATTTTTAGATTTAAATGAACTTTTCACATACATGGATATCATGTGCAGTAATTGAAAGCATCGCATTAATTCACTTGTCTTAAATGATCATTATAATTAGAAGTAATTAAAGTTATAGAAACAACATCTATATTCACAGAGAGCATTGTTTGAGCTAAGATTTGAAATTTAGGGAACATGTGTCTCGCCCTCTTGAAAAAAGTGAGACATCACATTTTACATGGATACATCTATTTGTAAATACATTATCTGATAACTAAAATAATCCAACATGCACAACAACAAGTCACATATTATTAATTTGTAATATATATACAATTATTAATATATACACACTATATAAAATGATTGTGTGTTTGTATGCTTGAAATTTACACATGCATTTGCGTCACTGTGTGTAGTGTAGTGTACTGCCAAGATTGCAATGCAAATGCTTATAAATGTTTATAAGTTTATTAACGACAAAATATCTTCTCATTAACTTCAATGAAACTGAAATTATTAGTACAATGCTGATATATATATATATATATATATATATATATCATACATACATATATACAAATATATACAAGTACATACAAACACAGTTTCCAGCTGATGGTGGAGTGAAATTTCACGGTAGCCGGTGACATAGATTCACAATGATACATTTGTTTATAAAAATAGTTCACCTCACTGGCTGTCACCAATCTATGATATATATATATATATATAAGTATAAACACAGCACTAACATTTAAAAAAACGGTGTATTTATTTGTTTTACACAGTGTTTGATCCATCCTTCTATCCTTCCCTTTCCTGAATGCTGTGAGGGCCTCATCATAGCTGAAGTCCCGAGGGACCTCCTATTTGATTATTGCTATGGTGTTTAGTCTCTGACTGAACAGTCTATTACGGAGATGGGTTTTTAATTTGGTCTGTGCTGAAAACCCCCTCCCTACATCTGCAATGTGGACTGGAAACACCACTACCATCGATGTCAGGATCTGCAGGCTTGGAAACGCATCCCTGTGGTGGGTGTTGATGATGTTCCACAATACATTATCTATATTTACAACATCTATATTGACAGCAAGTTCATTTCTTTACTTCTGTTCCCACGCAGTTGATTTGTCTACTTTTTTGTAAGTGCATAAATGTATTTACACAATTCACCATATTATCATATTATGGTATTAAGATTAATGAATAGAAATATCGACTGCTCTTAATTTTTTTCTTCTTATTTTTATTTGGATTACAGCAACATTTCAGAGTATACACTTACTTATCTGACGGTTAAATTGAAGAACGTCATAACAAGAAATTATAAAGCTGACAGAAGTCTGTGTTAACGTCCTTCCATGTTCTCTTTTTCGTTTCTTACTAACGCAGATGACTCCTGTCTTTATAGTGTAAATATAATATGAAACATTGATTCAGTGCCGCTGAATCTCCTATCCATGAACAATATGTAAGAAGGTTATTTGAAAAATATACAACATTAATCAAGTAGGTAATGTTTAGTCGGTGTCGTTTAATTAGTCGGATAAAAAAAGGGAATTTTAATCATGTCAGTTATTGGCTATCAAATATAACGAACATTTTATTTCTTTCAAAATCAAAGAATATAACAGATGCTAATATAGAAAAACCTTTACTGATAAAGTTATAAAAAGTCAAATGTTGAAATTAAAGTGTTATGCTTAATAGGTTGGTTGATTGCTGCAGTGGTCAGTCTATACATATTTGTGGACCCATTTTGTTTCATTATACTGACCATGATGCTCTTCTTTTGTGGCATTTAGATGTGTTGTATTATATATATATATATATATATATATATATATATAGGTAATTTTATTTCAAGGTCAATATATTGGTTTTCCTTTATCTAAATATCTTTCAATGAACCAACAAATTAATCCCCCATAACACATCCTCTTACAGTATTCCAAGACCGCTTTCTACTACCGATAACACACACAAGGCAAAAAATACACAAAATAACAAAGATCCACGGATAAAACAACTAAAAATCATTACAAAAGTACTAATACAACAGAGTCCGGTGTGAGGTTTGTAAAAGGAGCTAGGGACCATTTCAGTAATTATTTTCTGTGTAGTTTTAATTTTATGGGCCAAATTTTTCGATGAGTTATACACCACCTATTAGTATGAAAAGGAAAGATTCTCGGGATTGGATGGGCTCACTGAAATAATTAAGAAATGTAATTCTGCGTATAATCCTAAGGTGATTGGTCAAGAGGTTCTTGGTTTGATCAGCTGGAAGAGTTAATGAACCAACTATTAAATATTAAATGGGAAGAGGTTCCTAAGTTCAAGAAAGAGTTGTTAGGTTCAAAAGGGAAAGAAATAGTATCAGATATGAAGTCAATTCCATTTTGTCCATTCCGATTCCACATCAAATTTATCAATTCCAAATGTATCAATTCCATTTTTTACTGACTTTTTTAACTACTATTTTTACCATGAGTAGGTACTCCAACTACCTATTTAGAATATATAATCCGAAGATGATGATGATGTTTTACGGCCACTTTTGTGCACAAGGTAGGCTAAATGGGCCGAGCGACTTCCAAAGGTAATGAGATGAAGTGAAAGACGAAACAACCTTCAGATATGCCCACACCGGGATTCGAACACGGGTGGTAGTGATCTGTGGTCCAGCACGCTACCGCTAGACCACGGAGGCGCCCAATATATACTCCGAGTAGTTTATGTTCCAAGTAGGATTATCGTGGAAGAAATATTTCTGAATTAAAAAATGTAATGGTAAATCAATTTGTGGATTAAAATGTTTTGTTTTGTAGGAAATTCCAATTCACAATTTATCAATTCCAATTCCTTTAAAAAAAAAAAATCAATCTTGGAATTGATCATCAATTCCGGAATTGAATTGACCCCATGTCTGAATAGTACATCCAGTTTAGGATATCCAATGGGGAACAGATACAAGGGATAAAAAGGCTGTGATATATATGTTCATAGCTCTACTTCAAAATCTTTTGAAACAGAAAATTAGATCACCTGAACAACCCCACAACAGGCACCACACACACACACACATACAACTACAACACCGATATAGACAAATAACCGATTTGATCAATTAGCCGAAAACAGTAACATACCCACACCTGGTTCATAGAAGCAGGATAATTCCCCCCCCCCCCATTTTCCAAACTCATATTCGGGAGTTAAGCCAATCATCTCCCAGAAAACGGAGAAAACCCACAAACTAAATCTCTGTGGAAGATAACTTGAGCTGGTTGATTCTGCAGTCTCTTATTTTGATTTCCATCCTTTGATCAAAATAAACACCAAAACCACAGCATACAAAGAGGTGCAGAATTCCACCGAATACACGCAAAAGAGACCCTCCGTCATCACCAGTCTGTAGGGGCACCTCCGTGGTCTAGTGATAGCGTATTGGACCACAGATCACTACCACCCGTGTTCGAATCCCGGCGTGACTCCTTCCAGTGATATTTATAATAATGAATGGAGTGTAGAGTGAATCAGAAGGCCATTTTGACGTCTGTTCTAACTATAATCGTAATATAATTAATCTTTCTTGTTATACTTTTTCGGAAAAGGAGATTAATTTAATAACGAAAGGTTTGCCATTTGTCCCAATCGCCGATGACGATAAAACAACAATCACGAATGCAGTGGTGACCTTGGTAGAAAATAAAACCATCAAATATTTCTTTAAATGTTGCCATAACAACAATATTAAAAACAGTAAGACGTTTGTGTCGAAATCCAACTGGATCCCAACTGATAAAGTAATAGACCCAAATCTCCTTCAGTGTTTTTAAAACTTCACGTCAGAAATAAAAAGCTAAACTATTCCGAGGGAAAAGATTACTATAGATCAGTTGGAATCATTAGCCATCAGAGATGTCTGCAAAATTGCAAATTTTGTATTTAAAAGTGCAGACAAAGGTTCAGCAACAGTGATAATGGATAATAAGTATTATTTACCTGAAGCTAGGTCGTCGATAATTAAATAATACTCACCATTACAAAAAAAATCTCCTTTGTTTCCTCAGACATCAGTAAAAGTTGAAGAAATATGAAATTGATTAAGAAATTCCAGTGTTATCATAGACAAGCAATTATAATTTTTATTACCACCAATTAATCCAATGCCTTGAAGGTTCTATATTGTTAAAAAAAATCATTAGGCATTTGACAGTTGGACCTTTCCAAATTAATAAGATGGCACCTGGTAGACCCCCCCCCGTAAGATGACACCTGGTAGACCCCACCACACACACACACACACACACACAATGGGTATTTTTTCTCTTTTGAGGGAAAGTTGGCCTTTGGTTCGTAAACGATGATAAATCATAAGAACTATAAGATGATTACACCATTTAAGCGCCCCTATCGAATAAACGAGAAACTATTTCGACATTTCACAAGTCTCTGAAATAAGAAAAATATTTAAATATATTTTTAGGTGGACAATATTTTTTTAAAGGCCAATGGTTTATTATATTCGTACAATTAACTTTCCATATGTGAGGCCGGTTCAGAAAAAAATATTTTTATTAAAAAAGTTACCCATCATCTTTAAATTCTATAGAATTTAACTTATAAATTACCATTTTTTAACAACTGGCATTATGATTATCAATATGTGTTGTCTTAAAACGTTTCCACAACTTATTTTCTAATTGACATGTTTAGACTGAACGTGAAAATAATCATGACGATAACAAATAATAATATATATATATATATATATATATAATGTTAATTCGTGTATGACAATATACGTTATGACAATATATATATATATATATATATATATATATATAGCATTTCGTTCCTATCCGTCTTTAGCAGGTGATGTGTTTCACTTATTGTCTAGAATCTACACTATGATACCAAACCCAATGTGAGATAGATCTTTTTAGATAATAGTTAGCTGATAAAGCCTCTCGGATGGTAAGGTTGGGATTAGGGCTATACGCATAGGAAGCAAATCTTTCGATGGCTTTCATCATAAGCAAAGTTGGAAATAAATAACCACTTTTTTACTTACATAAACATCAAGTTTCGTCAGGTCAGTGAAATGAACCGGTCCTACTTCACGTTGATCGATCGGGTGGTGGTTTGATTGGAACTAGACAACGCGCAAATAATTTATATTAAAATACCCCCTTTACTGCTCTCCCAGAATATCTTATTTAATTTTGGAACGTTCTTGGATGATAGCAAATATATGACGATTCCGATATCTAGAGGTATTAGCTTATTATATATATTAACCTTACACACACCTTTAAACAAACAATCAACGCAATAGACCGACAAAGTTTCCTTTTCACATTAAATTTTGTACGCTATCTTTTCACAAAACAACAAGATTGTATTAAGACTGAAGTAGTTTTGTTTTTAAATGTAAACTATTTCAGTTTGCCATAACGTGCTAAGACTTGGGTTTTCTACTCAGTTGGTCGTTGCATGCTGCTACTACTGCTGCTGCTGCTACTACTACTACCAATACTACTACTACTATTACTGCTACTACTACTACTACCACCACAACAACAACTACTACTACTACCATTACTACTGCTGCTGCTGCTACTACTACTACTACTACTACTACTACCATCCCAACAACAACAACTACTACTACTACCATTACTACTGCTGCTGATGCTGCTGCTGCTACTACTACTACTACTACTACTAATAATAATATTAATAAAGTAGATTTTATCAACACTCTAATTAGCAGGAGCCATTCGAAGGCACTGTAAAATTATATTATCTGATAAAATAGCTCGTACATCTAAATGTTTACATACGTCATAGATCAAAATTACAAGTTATCACAATGCAAATTTACATACGTTCAATTTGTATCTTATACTAATAGCAGTCAACGTAACTTACATCATAAATATGTATTTCTCGACCACTGAACGCATATAACAACGCACAGTAAACGATTTTCTCATACTCCGGTGGGAGCTGAGAAAGTGTTGAATACGACATTCAACCGTGTCGGTTAAGTGTCCATGTCGCATAATAATGATTAATTGCTACGCAAAAACTAATAAATAAACAATGATTATATGGCGCCTGGTAACACCGTTACCAGCTGCCTTATAAAGTAGGTTATATATACATTATGACGGGGATTAATGGACGTTATGATATGTCCTCAGTGAGTTTTACATATCGGGATGATATGACTGGACGACGTTAAGCCCTCGAGTAATATGTTATCTGCACGTTATGTTATACATATTTTATTATAGCACATACCCTATCTATAGTAGTGATTGCCCATAAGGGGCTGACATTCCCCTGGGGGAATGAGTCTTTACGTGGAGGGGGAGCGGGAGGTTTGCTCGAAGGCGAGGAAGCAGCAGCGGGCCTTGTATTGATGGCTAGCTTATGTAACGCTGGGGATGTATTTATGGAGCGAACGCCCCCCAATGGAAATCACCGGTTTATTGTTTTATATTCGTTGTGATGTACACCCGAGGAGGGGGGGAGGGGTTATGAGGTCTAAACTATTTCTAATTTATATAACTCAATCACTCACCCAGACACCCACCAACTCACTCACTCACCCACTCATTTACAAGCTCGTTCGCTCACATGCTCGGTCACATCCTCACATTGATCCAGCCACAAAACAAGACAGCGAAAGATAAAAAAATGACAATTGTCAATCATTAGGTAGTATCAGGAATTAAAACATTATCACCTGTTAAATTGACTTTAAACGTAATAATAACGTAACGAATCGCTGTAGGATCATCACATCAACAGAGATGCTGACAACTTTACCTCATCAGCTATATCAGTAAAAATAAACAACAACCCCCCCCAAAAAAAAAAAAAAGTTCGTAAATGGATATTGCGCATTGTACACGTATGCGGGTGAAACTTCTGAGATTGGTGGGAGAGCATAGATTTAACATGTTGTGAATAATTAAATTGATGACGAGCAGGAATGAGGTTGCTAATGTGACAGACAACCTGTAAAGGTGGAATCGTCATAATTTTTTTTTTCTTCACATGGGCCGTTATAGAGTTATCACATTATAGCATTGTTCACTGGAAATTTTCACACACACACACAGAAAGAGAGAGAGAGAGAGAGAGAGCGATATAGCGAGAGAGCGAGCACGCATAGTAATCCACAGAACATGTTTTTCTTGTACATTTGATATATTGTATTATATGCTTCCGGCGAATGCCTTGTTCGATTCCAGTTTATAAGGAATTAACCAGAAACCCGATTTAGTAAAATTAGTAAGTAAAGACTGAATAGTTAATAGCACGGAATGACGTTAAATCGATTGCAAATATCCTGTCAGAATGTCACTGATCGACACGTTAAAGGTATTGGCACACAGCATTGAAAATCATGCCCGGAATTAGCTGACATGGAGATTTTAATCAGACTCGCCGGTAAGACTTATGACAATAAATCGTTGTCACAATGTCCAATGTTATCGTGTTGGTTTCAGCCGATCCTAGCCCACTGCTACAAAACTGATTTCGTTTGCTGGACGATTGCAGGTTAAAAAATCCCAGTCCAAAAGCTTGCGCGAAGCGTGTCTTTCCACAAGATGCTGCCACCTAGCGGCCGATTGAGCCATCCAGTGGGTGTGACGTTGTAAACTAAGCTCCGCCCACTCGGCGTAAAGCATGCGCAGTGGCGCTCAACTCGTGGGAAACTTGTAAACGAATGTTTGGCGAAGAATGGATAAATGGTGCTGAAGTTTGTTTTTTGTTTCGTCCACGTTTCGAGCATTGATACGCCGTCGAAGCGGCATTTCTCGGCCGGCCAATATCGGTTGTCACCGTTCGAACGATCGGTAACGTTCGGCTAAAGTTAGGCGAAGTGTGAAATATTTGCGAAGTCGTCGCTTCCAGTCTGTTTGGATCCATGCAGTGAGGGCTCGGTTTAGGCTCGTTCGATGATGGCAAGTTTGTTGACATCGTCCAGCTATCAGATACCGTGCCATCGTCGTCTCAGTGAAGGTGATCAGTTATTTCGCGATGTTCCGTGGATATGTGGGATAATGGACTAAGAGGTGCATCATGAACTTTGACTGTCCGCTGGTGCATATTTTGTGGATAGCCATCTGTGTCGTGCATGGAAACACAAGTAAGTTTTTGAAGTTTTCGTAATTTCCACACCCCCCGTCGATTCTCTGTAGGTGCTATGCTCACGTGTGTGTGTGTGTTTGTGTGACTTGTTGAAGTTTTCTTCTGCTTGTCCATCTTCCCAGTCGCTCGAGGCTTTGGTATAATGGTGTCCAGATGTCATCGTGCGATAGTCAATTAATGTCGAGTACCTGAGGACAAAGTGTGACGGCGGTGATAGATTGAATGTGTGTGTGGGGGGGGGGTGTAGTACACATACATACACATACACACACAGGGAGAGAGGGGGGATGGACTGTGGATTATATAACTTTCAATAACCGTTCAACGGCGTTGGCAAATGAACTTTAGGTTATTAAATAGACATCTACAGTACTACATTACTTGATATAGTCTAGTTATAGTCTAATTAGTCTATTTATATTCAACGTCTTCTGGTAGATCTAGACACTAGTCTACATAATGCTGAGCTAAAGTATAGATCTATGTGGTCTAACTCTTTAAGTAAAGAGTCTAGATCTATCAGATGAAACATTTCGCCACACACATACTGTAAGTGTACCCCACTTCTATAGATCTAGACCTAATATACTGTTATATACACCGTAGAGTCTGCCCCCAAATCGTGTGTGTACAGACAAGGAAAACAAAACAACTCTCTCATTTCTGGAATATAGACTTACATTAATCCGCTAAATAATGTCCACAGAGTTGGACCCCAAAATGTGTATGTAGGTGTCTGTGTCAATATGGTTCTTCCTGGGTATATCTACATTGTGTGTGTGTGTGTGTATTCTGTCAAATAACCTTCTTTACTCCAGTTGTGTCCTACTTCTTGTACAACCTGAGCCTGGTACACCTGTACTCCTCTGTTTGATGCCTCCACGTTTTGATTCGAAGGAAATTAAGAAGCACTGGCGGCAAATCGGAAATGATCATCAGATAACGAACGACCAAATGTTGGGTTCTGGCTTCTTCGGTTTTAGGGGGGGAGAAGTCGTTGGTGTTATTCGGACCTACGGACGTAGCGATTGTTCCGTTTCAGAGGCAACCGGTGATTAAATTTCAGCCGCGGCCAATCCATTTCAGAAGTAATTACAGGCCGACACCTAACCAGTGATTATTGGGCCTTCCGACCGAAATCAGCAAAGCAAATTGAGCCGTTCTCCGCTTTCTTTCCAAATCAAATGGCAGACCTTTTTCACAGTTAGCTTGTCGACGTACAGACGGCTGTGGGGGTCTTTTTGACACACTGCCTGCCCCATCTCGGGTCTGATTGGGTGAGTTGCGGCGCCAGATTACTTGGTCTGTTAATTGTAAGTTGTCCTTGGACGGTTAATAAAGCGATGGATGTACTCGCGTTGTTATCCGAAAAGGATGAAGTAATCTCAGCAATAAACGGTGGTGTTTGCGGTGTAGACTATTGCCGGCGTTTGGTAAAGGCGTGCCTGTATATATTTATTGAATAACAGCGATTTCGGGGATAAGAACAGGTAGACAGACAGACAGACAGTCGTGCTTCGTTGGGCTTTCGTGCCGTTAGGATGCCACGAGAATGGAGGCAAATTAACAACAATTAAAGCAAACATATTGGGTTTAATTGTGGGGAGTTCCACAGGGGAATCAGATGACGGTTTGGTATGGTGTGTGTGTGTATGTTTTGGTAGGGTGTGTGTGGTGTGTGTTTTGGTATACTGTGTTTTTTGCATGTGTATGTGTGAGTGTTTAGGTATGGTGTGTGTGTTGAGGGTTGGCGTGTGTGTGTGTGTACGTGGGTAGGTAGGTAGTTATGGTGTGTGTGTGTTTATAATGTATAGTGAACATGTTTTATAATGGTCAGTATAGCATTTGTATCATTATCTATCTAAACAATATTATGTGGTTTATTTGTAGAGATTAATTTATAAAATCTGGACATGTCTTTTCAGCGGTGTGTGTGTGTGTGTGTGTGTGTGTGTGCGCGCGCGCGCCCACGCGTGTGTGAATAAAATGTCATGTACTGTTTGATTACCATAGTGTAGACTGTAATTAAAAGACACCTGTATCTGTCACTGGGGTAGTTTTTCCTGATTTTGGCTTCTTTTTTGGCTTCTTTCCAGGTGAGTATATATATATATATATATATATATATATATATATAAAGAAATCTGTTCATTGTGTATGTACAATTAGCAGATAAGTCACATACCTTTGAATAATGAGCCTCAGTGAGTTATGTTTTTGGTGTAATTTTTGCTTTAAAGTAGTCATATTTGTTGACATGATCTGGTGTTAAGTGGTGTGCGTTGCTACTTTAAAATATAAAACATTATATTCAGTATGCCAGCTATGCACTTTTGTGATGAGCACGGTCCCTTTATTTTGCACTCTGTCCCTTTTTTTTTTGGGGGGGGTACCCTTCTGTATTTGGAGTGTGACTGGATGTATCTAGGCCTACTAATAATTATGATAGTGCTACAAGATCCACTCTCTTTGATATTAACTAAAATATAAATAATATTTATACCTTAGTTAATATCAATGAGAAGGAGCTTGTGACAATATTTAAAATGGTATGTTGAGGATATATATATATATATATATATATATATATATATATATATATATATAATTAACTGCTGCATAAACAATTTGTACATGTGATTTAGTATGTGAAAATTGGCAAAATAGGGTACTGTCATGGTTCAATGAGTCATGGGGAAAATATGACATATTTTTAATGTGGTAAAGATTATAGACTTATATGACATAAAACTGTTTTGAACTCTTAATGACACCCCCCCCCTCACTCACACACACACACACACACACACACAGAGACAACAGTAAGCATATGCTTTGCTACTGTATATCCATTATCAAAAATGTTTTAACTAGTCAGCCATCACTGGAAAAGAGGGGAAACACTTATATAGTAATTATCTATTTTCTGGGAGCATCAGAGATTCAGTAACTATGACAACCAAATACACTGACTCAAACAGTGTATCTTCTTGGTGCTGATTGAAGCCAGTACATTGCTGACCAGAGTAATATGTTTTTCCCTACTTTATATATTTTCTTTTATGTCCCTTTTATGGCTCTCAATTTAAGCGTATGTCCGATATGAGGCTTCATAACTGAACTGAAGTATTTACCCTAAAGTAAGCCAGTCTTTTGTGTGGTTGCTGCTCCGGGTGCTCCCACACACTGTATTCGTTGTTAAGTGGTTCAGATTAAATTTCCGTTGACACGGTGATGCGTTTTCCCAATCAAGTGGTAGTCCAGTTAGCGGGGTTGGGGGACGTTTTTTATGGAGTTTCCTGGTTCAAGACTAAATGCTGTTGTTAGAGATTTGAGTGGATTCTTTCCGTATCTGGTCAGCCAAAAGTCATTACCTCATGTGGGCTGGTAATAAATGATTATCAAATACTAAAAGGCTGTTGACATACTACAATCTACATAGTGCCATTTATCCATTAAAATGTCATCTTGATGCATTAAAAATATGAAGAAAAGTCGATATCATTAGCAATATAGATTTAAAAAAGGAATGCAATATATATTATATATCTAATTGATGAAGGGTGAATCTTAAGAGTCTTTAAGCAGGAAATAATCAAATAAAGATTTATGATACTAGCTTGTAAAATATTTTCCCTGGAAGTGATGACATATAGGAATACCAGCATAATAACGACATAATTCGTTAGGGGGTAAGTCATTATCTACTCTCTCCGTCTCTCCCCGTAAGTGTGTGTTATCGTGCTGAGTGCACTAACTTTTTTGACTGGCGAATGAGCACGCTTTAAGAGTCACGGAGTGTGTAAATAATTAGATAAAATTAATTTAGGCTTTTAAAAACGCTGATCTTGTTACTGTTCGGTTTGTTTGTGTAAGCATCTTCAATTAAACATCTAATGGGGCGGTAGCATGCCCGTTGTAATTGATCGCTCGACCATTTCATTGTAATGCACATGCCATTGAATCAGTAGTACTTTACCGCGAGTGTGAGTGGGTGGGTGTGGTGTGGGTTTGGGTGTGGGTGGTTATTGGTGTGAGATAGAGTATTCATCAGTCAGTCAGTTCTGTATTGGGGCCTGAAGTCTCACATTTCGGTGTTGTTCGTCTAGTTTACTTTGCCCGAGCCAACGATGTGTTTGTTGGCTGCGATCATCGCATCAAATTTCTGCCGAATTGCACCGAACTTTCAACAGACGAATGAAACGTCTGAATGAACATGGGTCCCTTTAAGTGGCGTGCCTCAGCGGATAGACTGGCCACTATGTGGCGCTGGCTGTTTAACTACTCCCGTCCTTTTCTAAGAAGATAAACATTGTGTCACCACCGCCATTATTCGGACGCTCTCCGTGCTGCTCATCTATATGACAGGCTACAGATGCCTTTGAAGATGTCAGAGAGGACACTTCGGTACTACTCTCCTAGTCCTATGTGTGTATATGTAGTGTGCTCTTATTGACTTAACCCTCCATTCATCATGTGACAATATATTCTATGGGGTCTCCACTATCATGCTGTGTTGATGGGGCTCTTCGTCTGACCACGAGAGCCATCGAACATAAGGACTAACGGCATTATGAATGCTCTCCTCACTCCATTTCTACCCCCCCTCTCTCCCCGTAGCTAGGAAAGCCGATTCTTTGAGGTGTTTTATTCCCGTATTG
Source organism: Paralvinella palmiformis (assembly GCA_025642065.1). Taxonomy (NCBI): domain Eukaryota; kingdom Metazoa; phylum Annelida; class Polychaeta; order Terebellida; family Alvinellidae; genus Paralvinella; species Paralvinella palmiformis. The sequence continues at coordinate 137,546 of JAODUP010000072.1, forward strand.
TTGGTGGAGGGTTTTGTTTCAGATCTGTACTACCTCATTGTGCACCTGCGTTCTTGTATAACTTTTTTTTTAATATTTCATAGGTATACATGGCGCCAGGTAATCACATCTTCCTGTTTATAAAGTTGTTGAGAGGCTGTTCTATTAGCCAATACTCTTATCTATTCATCTACTGGCCTTAGCAATCTGAAGATCGATACATTCGGCAGAATGAAAACTGGACTGGATCGGATGGTTCAGAAATTGACATATATTTATTATCATTCGTATATATATTAATTTTAGATTTAGTACTAGGTACGAACAACGAGATCAAAACATAAAGGCATAAGAGTCAGCTTTATTTGATGGTTAAGCTCTAGCAGTTGTGAACAAACTCATGAATATTAATGGATTAGCGTATAAATAGTGCAGTTTTGGCGGCGTTGTGTGCTAAAACAAATGTGACAGGTTATTGGGCATGGCGTGTTATTGAGAGATGTGATAAATGAAACAAAGCATGCAAGAAAATGATAACGGCCATCAAGGTTCCTGGTGATGTACATTAGCTTGGTGTGGGGTGTTGATTGTGAGGGTATCCTGTTTTGGGGATGGGTGCATGAGGATCATGGACTTGGTGCTGTATTCCCTTGATAATTTGGAAACAGAGTGAAATGATTACTGATGATTGGAGAGACAGATATAGCGGAATTACAGGCAGACCTGTCCTTTGAATACAACAAACCGGGATGACCGCCCTGCATCCCACTGGGCCCGGGAATGTCGGGAACCGTGCCCTGGTTATAGTTTTATGTGATTTTGTGCCTATTCTCCCCTTTCAACATTTTCTGCTCGGGTTATCAAATCAAATCCCAGTATTGCCGCTGTCCATGGGATGTTACATCATTTAATGAAAGGCTGTGGCATAATCATTTCATTTTGTTAAGGGGAGCCCTTAGCTACATGCCACAGGCGTGATCTGTGCAAGGGTTAAAAACCATATTTACCGACTGACTGGCTCACTCACTCACTCACTCACTCACTCACTCACTCACTCAACAGGTGTGGGTTCTTGTCAGAGTAAAAATATGCTATTTATGTTCAATGTATTAAATCATTTGTTAAGTTCGGAATTTCTTCAATGCAGGTGTATGATAGATACGTTAATACGATGTTGCGGATGCAATACGCGTGTGTGTGTGTGTGTGTGTGTGTGGGGGGGGGGGGAGGCTGTTGATGGCATGATGTTACAGGCGTGGCTGGATGTCATCATGAAAGTTCAGTAAACGTAGTCCATTATTAGATATCACCAAACATGTACACGTACGTAAACTTTTACCATCTTCCAGGCTTTAGCATAATTATCTCGCCATTGTATCAGGTTTTGACTCGACTTCGCCGCGCTTCCATTTGACCTTCACCGCGCGGTACCGTTTGACCTACACTCGAGAAGTCAATTTCACAATATGTTAAACGTTGCGGTAGTGGTAATTTAAGCTCGATACACGCCCGATTGAAGAGACCTCGGGTTAAGGTGACCAGTTAGCCTAATTTAACCGAAACGACGAAGCCTGTTAAACGTTCCGCATTCGAGTTGACCGGATGTAGACACCAGACCCGAGTAGACTGTTACCATTCACTGGCTAATGGATGGTGGTGGCTTATGGCTGGAAGCTTCCGCGATTTGTGCGTGCGGAATTTAAATTTCGTCCTAGATACGTTGCTCGTTGCGTTCTTTCCAAATCTGTTTGTTATTAGGCTTAGGCGATGTGCTGTATTGATGTTGTTGACACTCATGTGGCTGGAACGAATGAACGAATGAATGATTAATTAGACACGAGTAACACGAAATGGGCGATTTGGTGTCCTTTTCTGGCACCTTTTAACATATACGGGAGAATCCCGTCGGCCAATTCAGGGCCCTTGCCCGATTTCCGCAGAGGATAGCTTGACCAGATGATATTTTAGATGCGAGAAACCATGGTCTTTTTAAATAAAAAAAGGCTTGTTAGCGTCAGTCTTCGAAGGAGAAAACACCGCGAAGTGGCCACCCGAATTTCTCTTGCTTCTATATTATTATAAACACGAGACACAGAACTTGTTTTAAGAACCAGTCGAAATGATTCTCTTAGGTGATCCTCTTAAGAGAGGTTTTGCTGTAGTGGAATTTGTCCGTCGTACTCCGAAGTCGTTACTATGTTTGATCAATCTGGTATCTAGTTGTTCATTGGCCGCGCATATATTAATCGTCTTTTTGGGGGTCGGGGTTTTGGGCCAGGTCAGGTCACAGGTCGTCAGACATGGGTGTATATATCTGACATAGAGTCAATGTTTATCAATCAATGGTATGGTAAAGGCGATGATAGTTGATAATAATAATAATAAAGTACATTTACTGTCAGGAGTTGTTATGAAGTACTGTGCACCAGAGCCCTCAGTGTGACGTATTTTGGATTTGGCTGAACGATTAGTGATCACGTGGTCAGTGACGTTGAGCATTATCGGCGGGACCTCACTCATCTGTGTCCTGGTATTAATTCAGCACGTTTTTGTCACCAGTTAGATAAATAGTCATCACGTCACACACACACATACACACACACACACACACACTGTGACGCACATACACACACACACCCGGCATCTCGCCAAATGCCAGTGATGTCAGCAGCAGCAGCAGCTCGATAAGCAAGCCATTCAGCCGAATGTCATCACTGTCTACTGCTAGTGATAGCTGTCGGGGTGTTGTGTCATCATCCGTGTGACAAGTTGACACTGACCAGTACCATTACTGAACGGATAAAATATGGCCGTCGGATGTGATGATGTAGTTTCTGATGAGAGATGGATGATAATTCTCGCCAGTATTTCTCATCTCATCATCCTCGTGTGCTGATGAGATTACGCGATGCGACCGATTTATGACCATCATTTGTCGGCAGCGGTCTCGTTTTTATTGAGAGATTGCAATCAGTTTCGACAAAAACAATAGATTGTTTGTTTTTTTTCTGCGCGGAGGGGGGTGGTTGGGTGGGTGGCGGACTTTGGGACAGATCATTCTATCATCGGATAGCACCAGTTGTGGATCATCACTGATGTTATGTAATGTTGTGTTTAAGTTTGGGATCTTGGCTTTGTGTTTCACACTGATGTGTAAAGGACAGACAGACAGACAGACAGACAGACAGACAGACAGACAGACAGACAGACAGACAGACAGACAGACAGACAGACAGACAGACAGACAGACAGACAGACAGACAGACAGACAGACTACCTGACTGACTTGGAAGGATTGGTGAGCGCACACGCGCGCGCACACACACAGACACACGCGCACACACGCAAATACTTTATGTGTTTTTTTCTTGACGGCACAGACGTCAACATACCTGTTCCCCGTGTTCTCGAGGTGATCCCCCCCGCCCTCAGTGGTATAGAATCTATAATTTTGTTAGTTTATATATATATATATATATATATATATATATATAGTAAGCACATAAATATATCATAAACAATGACCAAAGAAATATAATACTAAGACGGTTCTAACTGAATAATCTCTAATATTGATTAATGGTAATTTTATGCCAAAAGTTCCTTGATATTATCAGTTAGTACCACTGTTTACCATGTAGTAACAACTTATTTCTCTGTGTAGGGTATCTAATAATAATAATAATGATGTTGTTGTTGTTATTGTTGTTAGTCATGTTTGCTTTGGGTGAAAAATATTGAAGGTTTGTCTACAAAAAATTGAATTCCTGTATCTAGGCTAAAAATAAAAGGTTTTGTTTATATTTCATGAAGGGCGCAGCGCATCTGTGGTCTAACTGATAGCGCGTTGGACCACATATTACTACCACCTGAGTTCGAATCTCGGCGTGGGCCTACATGACGGGCGTTTCATCTTTCACTTCACTACATCACCTTTGGAGGTTGCTCGGCCCATTTAGCCTACCTTGTGCACAAAAGGTGGCCGTAAAACAGCAATCACCAATCATCTTACATTTCATGGACGAGATGGTTTCACCAAATTTGCTTTTCTTATAAGCATGAACAAATATCCAGCCGTGTTAATGTTAAGCTGTGATCAGTCATCTCTACTTGTTATCACCAATCACTAGCTGTTATCTATAATCACCCCGAATTGTGTTTAATAAGTTCCTTTAGCTTGGTTCTACACTCTCTAGCTGTGATGAAGAATTTCTACCTTCTGATCACAACTCTGACTGTGATTGCCACTTTCTAGCCTAGAAGTCTCCGCTCCGCTCTCTGATCCAGAATATCTAGCCTCTATCCAGAGTCTAGTAGTCCGGATATAGACTCTCTAACTATATTTGTAGCAGCACCTTGAGTTGTGATGGCACCAAGTGTAGAATACTTATCCCATCAGAAGAGAGAGAGAGACAGAGAGGGGGGCACTTTTCGTCAACTAGCTGGTGTTTACCTTGATATATCAGGTGACAATGATGTGAGATGGTCCTTACCATGTCATAATGGACTCTCAGCTAGATCAATATATGGTGAATATATATATATATATATATATATATATATATATATGTGTGTGTGTGTGATATGATATAGGGTGATATAGCACCCGTCATATTGACGTATAGTCATTGTTTTGTTGATATAGGTTATAACAGTTACGTCATTAATCTAGTGGTTGCTTCATTGATGTAATTGTTGTCTCATTGGTCTAGGCTGTTGTCTCATTGATGCAGCTGCTGTGTCATTGATGGAATGGCTGTTGTCTGGTTGATGTAGTGGCCGTTATCTCGTTGATGTAGTGGCTGTTGTCTCATTAATGAAGTGTGTGTTGTTATATTGACAATGTGGCTGTCTGAATCACTGGTGTGACTGTTGTCTCAGCATCTAAATGGTGTGGCTGTTGTCTCAGCATCTAAATGGTGTGGCTGTTGTCTCAGTGTCTAACTGGTGTGACTGTTGTCTCAGTGTCTAACTGG
>JAODUP010000072.1:147500-235000 GCA_025642065.1 Paralvinella palmiformis
TGGCCTGGGATTTCAACCGAGATGCTTCAGGTCTCTGACCACCCGCGTTACCAATCCAGACACACAGACACCGGTAGGTCTTCTCTGATGGTGGTTGATAAACGTAAACCAACAGGTCAGATTTTACTGGGATGTTTTATGACGTGTAACACAAGGGTCATCGATTCTATTTTCAAGTGTATTTTATGGAGAACAACCGTCGCTAATGTTTGGTTGGTGTTTAAAAATATACATATTCCGTTTAAAGTTCCACTTGTCAAGATTATTCATCCAGCAGCATGGCCTTTATGGGTAACCTTTGGGGATGCAATCCAGATATTTGCGGTGTATGTTTATGGTACTTGGTACTCCAATAAAACAGATACTTTGTATATTGTACCCATAGTAAACAATCTTCTATCTGATTTATAATTGTACAAAAATAGGTTTACCCATTAACCTGCAGACCACCGAGCTCCATAGTGGTCCTCTGATACTAGCCAGATGTTGTATTTAAGTGTTTCACCTGGTTTGTTTACCAGTACACCTGTTGTTGTTTACCAGTACACCTGTTGTTGTTTACCAGTACACCTGTTGTCGTATATGTAATATTATACACACAACTTTATATTGAGCCAGAAGATTGATAATCATTTCAGATAAAGTTATCCTAATTAAATAAATTAAATTAAAATCTCTGAAAGTTGCTAATGTTTATGCCAATTAATTATGTTAACTATAATTATGATATTAATTTCTAATTCATTGTCTTCAAAACAAACATAAATTGTTTTGATTTTAAACGTAGATTATTAGTCGTTTTTTTTCCTTAACTTCCTAGTTTGACCCTCTTATATCACGTATGTTGCAAGAGGTGTCACTAAAAGGTGACGTGACTAAAGTGCCTATTTTTTTTCTTCTGATCCGTCCTCAAATCCTATTCACTCATTTCGTTGTAGAATGTCCCAGAATAAAAGTGTCAAGTCGTTGCCGCGTTATGAACTACAGCTCAATTCCTCATTGTGTTTAACGGAATAGATTTTACAGAAAAGCGGAAAATAGGGCACACAAATAGGTCCTAATGATCTGTCTGGGCACAAAACTCGGTAGAATCTTTAGGCTTTACACTCGGTGACTTCTCCTCCAGACTACAGTCCATCCTGTTCTATAATCAGTAACCACTGAACCTATCCCGGCATCATTCTGTGTCTTATGGCGCATGTATAGTTTGTTTACTGTGAAGTATGCCAGTTGTTATAGGTATACAAATTAATCCATTTGGGAGCTCCCTGGGCTGGCTATCTGAAGGATCCATTAGGACGTCGTAAACTCAAATTTTAATTATTCTTTAGTCTCATTAGGAAATTAACTAATAACAAGACACGCACGCACGCACGCATACACGCACGCATGCATGCACACGGAGAGAAGGATGAGAGAAGAGAGAGAGAGAGAGAGAGATGGTGATGATTGATGTTTTACGGCCACTTTTGTGCACTTGGTAGGCTAAATGGGCCGAGCGACCTCCAAAGGTAATGAAGCGAAGTCAAAGACGAAACACCCTACATATATGCCCACGTCAAGATTCGAACGCGGATGGTAGTGATCTGTGATACAACACGCTACCGTTAGACTACGGAGACGCCCCACACACATACACACGCACACAGAGAGGGAGAGAGAGAGAGCAAATGAAATATTATGAATATTTGATTCACATATTGGTGTGTGTGTGCGTGCGCGCGTCGTGTCTGTGTGTGTGTGATAATGTAGTGACCAAGACTTCCATGAGCTAGCTTTTCGCGTAGCTCTGGGCTGGCTTAATATATATATATATATATATATATATATATATATATATATATATATAGTGGAACGCTACTATGCAGCATATTCCAAACAAAACACAATATAACCGGACAAACGGCTAGCTTAATCCATACCGTGGCTTCGGACTCTAGCACAAACCGCGCGCATTTTAATCCTTCAACATCGACCATTTAAAGGCACCGTCACTAACGCCGAAATTGCATCCCGTTTCGAGCGTCGTGTCCTGAAAATTGATCAACTCCGCGATAAAGAAGTGGCTGGTGTCTCGTTGCGGACCCTTCAGATGGCCGTCGGTCTTCTAAGCGAGGGCCCGCTGTAGCTTAGCTATCAGCCTCTGGCCAGCTTGACCCGATACAACGGCGTAGAATAGCCGTCATTAATGGCGGAGTAAACCGTGAAATATCAAACTCCGTCTCCGAAGAGCGATCCAATCATTTATTTAATTTAAATCTATTTCGCTTCCGTAACTGGTGCGAATTAATTAACCGCCTTCTTAAAGCGGCAGCTATCGATGTTCGTGGCGGTATTTAGATACTCCCCATCAATCAAACGGGCTTTGTCATGGAGATACGAAATCGGTAGATGGCGCTGACCTGATGATTGGTCTTCTACCGGCTCTAATGATGTATTTCCGGAATAAATGATTTATTAACCTTCTGCGAATGTATAACTGGAATCTGATGTGTGTGTGTGTGTGTGTGTACCGGGAGGGGAGTTTCGTCGTAAGTGTGATACGGATTTTGTTTGGTAGGAGGGTGTCTTTCCGGGACGCAATGCAGCTGTGCTGTCCTGTGCTATGGTGGGCATCTTGGGAGACAGTTTCAGCTGTTAGTTGTTGTTTTTGATGAGTCGAGTTCACAGCTGGGTGGTCATGTTACGTAAATTACACCAGGAAGGAGTCGGGAGACACGTTTTTAGAGATAGCTAGATAACTGTGTAAATAAGTGGACAGACAAATAGATAGATGGACGGATGGATGAACAGGACAGAAAACAAGAGCAACAACAAAGCACGCACGCGCAAATTTATTATATAACTTGTTTTATTACACTTACGTTGGCAAGTGGCAGGTGTCGACCTTGTCATTGAGATCAATCTTTCTCGGGGACGTAAGCAATCAATCCTTAGAACACACACACACACACACACACACACACACACACACACACGTGCCTAACATAATAATAACATTACGTGTACAGCGTTATTTCATCGCACAAAAAGAGAAGAACCCCCCGCCCTCCCCAACCACCATCTTGTCATTAATCATTATCAGAGCTGACATATTGTTTGATATATACGCCGACCAATGGCGCTGCGGGTCCGGCGCTGATGTCATCTGTCACGTGACTAGTACTTCACCAATGTAATTGTCTTCATTAACGGAAATACGCCATATTACCACGGCTTATAATCGGCTTAGCGCTGTTAATTCAGTTATCTTCAAAGCTACGTCACTTCACATCAATAATCCGTTTGTTTTGCTGTATTTTGGAACTGGCCATTATCACACACGACTGCTCTTAGCCTGGAGTATATATATATATATATATATATATATAGGAAGTGATTAGTGATGAATTTTAGCCAAAGTCGACTTGTGATATTTAGGCCTATATCACTGTACTGAGCATAGTTAACTATGTTCTTATCGTGTATTGAAGGTTGTACAGCATTTTATCCTGTTCTTTCAATAGTAAAGTGCTTGGAGCACACTGTTGGGTATTGGACGGTAAAAACTGTAAAATAAATGAATTCAATTCATAACTGTATATAGATAGTGTGATGGGTGAACTATTATGGAAATTATAATCTTTAGAACATGTTTATTATTATTATTATGTTTGGCAATATTGTATCCATCTTTTGTATTAATTGCAAGCCGCTTTCTCGAACTTTAGAATACGTCCCTCTCTATCTCTCTATAACACACATCAGTAATCAGTCTGTCACTATCTCTGACTCTCAGTGGCACTCGTGAACCTGCTCACTTCCCAGATCGGTGAAATTCTGGGGTCAGCAGACCAACTGAAACCCAATTCTGAAACAAAGCAAATGACTTCTGCTCGATTCTGGTCATTATTAGTCTGAGGTGAGTGGTCAAGGAAGTAGATCCCATCTGCTATAGTAGAAATGAGATTCAAGGCGAAGATCCACCCCCCCCCCCCCCGCCTTAATTCTACCAACTGAACTAATGCCATAGCCCGTCACCCTCAGAACTCATTTGTTACTGAATTTTGCTGCAGACTATCAGGACAGTGATCAAATCTGCGCTATCTGGATCTGTAGAATGTTTTCATCCGTCAACCAGAAAAGCTTCCCCCTCACCCCTTCTTTCCCTAGAGGGTAGCACCATATGGCCCAATTATGACCAGCGTTGAGGCCAAACAAAACAGTGACTGATTCACTCACTCACTCACTCACTCACTCACTCACTCACTCACTCACTCACTCACTCACTCACTCACTCACTCACTCACTCACTCACTCACTCACTCACTCACTCACTCACTCACTCACACCACTCACTCACTCACTCACACTCACTCACCACCACCACTCACTCACTCACTCACTCACTCACTCACTCACTTAGTATTTATCAATAAGCTGTTGTGTATACATTATGGTAATACTGTAGCCTCTACACAGCAGGCAGCAGCACCAATAACAACAATCAGCAATGACACAGTAACTAGACTATTGTGGTTAATATATTGTTATTTGATATTTGATTTACATATCTACTGATGACTGGCTTTGATAGTAAATAAATCTTTTACCTTCCTTCCTCACTACATTCGCTTTGATCTTGGTTTGTGTGTGTGTGTGTGTGTGTGTCTCTGTGTGTGTGTGTGTGTGTGTGTTTTAGCTGTGTATAATAAAGCACAGGCACAGAGAATCTCGAACCGTGAATTCAAACTCTGGGCGTTTCTTCAGGGGACTGAATCCAGAGTGGCGACTTTTCTTGCTGAGACATGTGTAATGTCTCACCAGTCTCACCAGAATTTCCATTGTGAATTCAAACTCTGGGTTGATTCATCAGGGGCCCGAACCCTAATCGGCGAATTATCAAGCTGAAAATGTGTAACGTCTCAACAGTCTTTAACCGCTGGAGATTCTTTGTGCCACTGTTTTATCCCATGCGCACACACAAACAGAGAGGGGGATGGTGCGGGAGAGGGTGCAAGCCAGTCTTATTTGAAGAACGGTTAAACCCTGCATAAAGGAGTCATTAATGGAGACACACTGATAGATTCTCACAGCAGGATATCATCAACACAAGTGTTTCTGTATTTATGATAAGTTTAAAGGAGAACTTCTGTCCTCGTTATGTCACAAATGATTAAAATATTTGAAATAAACCTAATGACTGTCACATCCTTTATCTTGTCAATTTTGGATGATAAAACATATCTGTTTACCGTTCCTAAAGAGCTGGACACTAGGTGAGGTGGACATGATGGTCTCTCTCTCTCTCTCTCTCTCTCTCTCTCTCTCTCTCTCTGTCTGTGTGTGTGTGTGTGTGCGTATGTTTCACCCCCCATGTTTCTTTCTTATTGTGCCCCACTTATTAACTCTTCATCTCATGTAAACACAATACATCCCCACTTCACCTGCCCCATCCATTTTATCTGCCCACTTTACCTGTCCTATTCAGTCTGCCTGTGTACCTGACCATTTTACTTTCACATAATAATGGCCTTTCACCTGTCCACGTATTGGCCCATTTAACTCTAGGAGGTCCACTTCACATTGCTGTTTTGACCTGTACACAATTTTTCAAATAGGTCTGAAATAGTCCACTTAACCTGTCAGTTCCACCTGTCCATCTTCTCCGGATTACTTTGTCACTTGCTAACTTTACCCAATCATTCATAAATTTTCTTAATCCAAATAAGCCACACGTGCGCGCGCGCACACACACACGCGAGCCCACACACTAATCTCTCTCCCTCTCTCTCTCTCTCTCTCTCTCTCTCTTTTAATATATATATATATATATATATATATATATTATATATATATATATATATATATATATATATATACAACATACATGCTTGTTGTTAACTGCTCTGGCTTTGTGGGATGTTTCATCTTTACTAAAAGTCTTGCCATTGATCAGTTTATCCTCAGCCATATCTCTCAGGTATAATAATAATAATAATAATAATAATGAATAATAATATTAATAATAATAATTACAAAACTTGATTTGTAATTATGACTGTCATGCCTACGCAAACACTCACTCACTCACTCACTCACTCACTCACTCACTCACTCACTCACTCACTCACTCACTCACTCACTCACTCACTCACTCACTCACTCACTCACTCACTCACTCACTCACTCACCGTTTTGTCTCTACTTGCTTCTTTCACCCAATTCACTTACCTGTCCACCATATCTGTTCACCTTAGTTGCTCCCTCTCTATATCTCTATTTATCTATCTACCTATCTGTCTATCTCTTGCTCTCTCCACCTGTCTAACACATCCTATCAACTTACCTGAGTAAATTAGTTCCTGTATTTTACCTGCCCACTTTATATGTACCTGTTCGTCTTGGCCACGCATTAGTAATGCGTTGCTAACATCTTTTAATTTTGATCTCCATCTTGTCTGATAAGTTTATTCACCTGCACAAGTCGTGCGTGCGTGCGTGCGTGCGTGTTACATATTACGTGGTGTTGTTCATATTAAAATTTACATGAAAACAATATAGTAGAATGCAGTAACAACATAAGAATCACTTTAAAAACTGAACCATTTTTGCATAAATTCTAAAGACTATGTCAGACAACTTTTTGAAATATTAATTAATATCCACCTGAACTGGGCCTTTCATGTACCTTGCCCGGATTTACCTGCCCACTCACATATCAAGCTCTTTTGCCTGCTTTTCTGGGGCGCCTTCGTGGTCTAACGGTAGCGTGTTGGATCACAAATCACTACCACCCGTGTTCTAATCTCGGCGTGGGCATATCTGAAGGTTGTTTCATCTTTCAATTCGCTTCATTACCTTTGGTGGTCGCTCCATCCATTAGGCCTGCCAAGTGCACAAAAGTGGCCGTAAAACATCAATTATGTTTTATCCTGCTTTACCCACTCGACTAGTTTATTCCGGTAACTTACCTGCTCATTTCGGCCATTAACAATACCAACCCATCTGTTCTAACCGTTAATAATAAGACAAACACTAGCCAGATCAAACACTAATCTGGGTGTGACGTCACCAGACTTTACCTGGTTAAGGCTTTGATGGAAGTGACATCCGGCAGGTGGCGCCTGGCACAAAGTACTACTGGCTTCTGGTTACCTGGATCCAAGAGAGTCATTTGTCCCCAAAATAGACTTCTCTGGATCGGAGCCAGTCGAAAACTGCTCTGCGGCAGGTGGCCCAATTACCGAGAACCCGATGTTAAGACGACGTACGAACGGGATATTAACTAGAAATTAAGGTAATCTATGCCTGGCTTGGTTTATGTTTTTGCGTCCATTTTTTTCTGGGGCATGTGAAATTGATATTTCTTCTTGAAGAGTTAAAGCCTTCAAGTTTTTTACGCCTGTCAGCGCTGATCGTGTGTTGTATCCGTTGATCATGTATGAATGGCCTGAAACGGTGGTCCGGGAAAGTCAGCCTTTGGGGAGATACACGTATAGACCACTGAGATGTGAAGAAGAAAAAACCTACTCCGGAAGAAATCTCATCACGAAAACCCCTCCTCCCCAAGGAAAGCCGCAGAAAAAGTAGAAGCTAGTCGTATTAAAAAAGTGGATGAAAGCAAACCGTGTTTACCATATGAAAATAGATGATGTCTCTTCAACTTTAATCGTATACTACTACTACTAATAATGATGATGATGATGATGATGGTGATGATGATGAGAGTAGTAGTCACAAACACACGCACACACACGCACACACACACGCACAGAGAGAGAGAGAGAGAGAGAGAGAGAGAGCATTTATGAGCATAAATTGTTCCAAGTTGTTTTGCACTTGAAGCATTAATCATATTTTCCAGCCAAAGGAATATTTTAATAATAGTACCACAGATTACTTCATAAATGTTTAACTATTTAAAAATAAATTGCATTAATAACCTTCTTAAAAGTCCTTGACCTGTTGCCTCTGTTCTGTGATCAAAGAACCTACCTGGATAGTCCATCAAACGGCGGTATGTCAGTATTAATGTTTACATTACCTTGTGCTAGGAATTTGACAAAGTATAGCTTTTACCTACTGCAGTGCTGTAAATATTGTCACAATATCTACCATCAGATGTGCTTCTTTATGAGATCATTCTAGAATGTTTCTGAACAGAGATTATACCTTTTTTGTTGATGCTGGTTGTAAACGTGACATATGATGATCAGGCAGTTACTCACAGGACCTGTGATGATCATCAGACAATTACTCATAGGATCTAAGATGATTAAACAATTACTCACTGGACCTATGATCGTCATTAGACAATACTCACATGACCTATGAACACTGAACAATTGCTCATTGGACATTGCTCACCAAAAACTAAAGTTTCTCACCAGACAGTTGTTCACCAGACAGTTGCTCACCAAATAACAGTTGCCTGGATAGTCTGATGATCGATCACCAAACAACTGCTCGTTGAACAGTTTCTCACTGGACAGACATTCACCAATAAAGCTATAAGAAAAATTAATAAAACTACATACACACACACACACGTGGGGGTGGAGTTCTGTTGAAAAAATATGTTACTGTGTATTAAATGCTATCTGTTAAAGTGCAAATTAAAATGTGACCAGATGTGAGAATTTTTGAGGAATTATGTGTGCAGTAAAAAGATTATTTATGAGATTATATGAGGGATTATATATGAGACTATATGAGGTATTATATTTGAGACTATATGAGGGATTATATATGAGACTGTATGAGTGTTTTACATGAAAATATAAGACATTATATTTGAGGGATTATATATGAGACTATATCACAATATATGAAGGTTTTTATGTGAGACTATATGAGGAGTTATATATGAGAGATTATATATGAGAATAAATGATGAGGGATTATATATAAGATTATATGAGGGATTATATATAAGATTATATGAGGCATTATATATCAGACTATCTGAAGGATTATAAATCAGACTATCTAACAGATAATATATGACAGTGAATAGCTCTCTCTCTCTCTCTCTCTCTCTCTCTCTTCTCTATATATATATATATATATATATATATATATATATATATATATGACTTTCTGAGGACTTGTATATAAATCCATAGTGGGGGGGGGGCGTGTTTAAGACCCTAGTTGTAGGACAGTGTGGGACTGATATCCATTGACTGTCGATTGATCAGCTCCTGGTATGGTACCTATCATTATGTAGTATGTTTATGCCTGGTCTTTGTATGGTGTGGGCTACCAGTAGGCACACACACACACACACTGTTTGGTTGCCTTTTCACCGACTGACCAGTGATTGCTAACCGTAGCTCGGACACTATCCCAACCTTCCAGCGAGAGATGGCTATTTATGAGAGTATGACCTCGTACGGGGTGGGGGTCCCTCTAGCAGTCTAGGCTTGTTGCTGGCTCTTGCTCCGGAACGGCAATTGTTAGCGGAGCCAGCAGGGTACTGAACAATACCCGGGCTCTACTGCTACATAACAAGACAGGTCAATAATCATGGCTATTGATTAGGTCGGGGGAAGGGAGGGGTGGTATTTTCGGGATACCGGTCCGGTCTTACTCTTGTTAATGACCGCTTATTTCTCACTCCCTACTGAGTCAGTCCAAATACTCCCCCCCCCCATTGTGAGGCAGGCTCTATGGTAGAATCTTTGGGTGATATACACGTAAATAGATTATCGTTCACTAAATGGTCATATGCAGTTTCTGCATTTGGTTGGCAGATGATCTTACTTGAGTGACGTGGTGATATTTTTAAACACACACACACACACACACACTAAACATAAAATACTAGTAATGTACTGAAGAACTGTATTCCATGGCTCTATTTGTACGACAAATAGTATGTTTTAACTTCAGTGATTGACGTGGTGTGTGTGTGTATGTGTGCGCGCGCGCGTGCGAGCGCGTGTGTGAGTAGCCCTGTGGCGGGAGGGTTTGTGATCGACAGTTAACAAGTAACAAATGTTACTGACATCAATAACATATTGACACCGACCAGTGTTCCTGGAATTAATCGTATACAGCCCCACCTACCTACGGCAACACACACACACACACACACACACACACACACACACACACACACACACACACACACATTTCTTCTACAAGTTTATTAGCTCCATTGAGTGTAATAACATACTTGCGACTAGTAATGTGTTCTCCCTGGGGACATGCCCTCATCAGAACTTATCCCTGGATCTACATGGACAGTCACCCAGTTGTTTGTATATATTAACGCCGTCCTACACCACCTAGGGGGATCCGCCATTCCAACGTCCAGCTGGGACTGCGGTTAATCCAGATTGAAGCTCGGTCATTAGAGATCCCTGTTGCTATATATCTGTCCTGGATCTATCACTTAATACCGAGTCCAGAAGGATACAATGTGTTAACATACGGCAGCAGGCTAATCACCGACAAGATTCCGGATCAGTAGCCACTCAGATCAGACGACCTCAGCCGGAGTGATTGATCACTTTGATGTACTGGATCTAGGAAGATAGTTAACTGATAAATAAATAATAACATTAATGGAGTATAAGACAATCACTTTAGTTTAAGATGAAAGACTTTACTCTCCTTGGGCTACATCATGTAATAATAATAATAATAATAATAATAATAACAACAGCCTAAATGGCAGTCATTTTACTTGGCCGACTATATCAAATGAGGGAGACGCATATGGTCTGTAATTTATTGCTTCCCCACGAGAGGACTAATCAAATTTAGAATTTGCATCAGATGACATATTCGTTGGAGAACACCTCGCCAGTTGCCTGGTTGCTGGTTGGATGAAAAATCCCTCCAACTATGGTGCCACGGCCGGGATTCGAACCTCCGACCTCCCCTCAATCTGACTGTGAGCGAAGAGACCCACGTGATAACCCACTAACACACACGCGCACACACATGACAGCGACACACACACCACACATCATAATATCATCCATATATATATATATATATATATATATATATATATATATATGAGAGAGAGAGAGAGAGAGAGAGATGACCATTCTCTATTACTACCATCTTGCTGCTCGATAGCTCGGAATTTCCTGTATTTAGAACAATATTATAGGATATTTATAAAATAAACATCCGTATCATGTTCTGGATACTGGCCGAATACATTTTCTCAAAACAGATTTTGTCTGAATAAACCAGATTTTCCACAATCAGACTATCCAGTACACAGTCATATAGCATCCATCTGGTAGTTTAAAAAGGAAACATTGTCCAGCCAGTTTAAAATTATATCGCGCGTGTGTGTGTGTGTGTGTGTGTGTGTGCGTGCGTGCGTGCGTGTGAGCAAATATGGTATTAATTGCGTCTGACATTCAAAAAACCAATCTACTCAATACAGTTGATATAAACTGATAAATACCGATCTAGCTTGTCGGCCAGTTGTTTACATTTGATCATTTAAGCAATTATCAGCATATTTCTTTTCGATAAATATTACAATTTATTTCAAGATTAAAACAAAGATGATATTCCCCGTAATTCATCAGTTTTATTCTAGCTGTTCGCTTCCTTGTCAATATTTGGTCGCATCTCTCAGAGAAGGTTATCATCTTGAGTTTGATTTCATTCTAAAAGTGAACCTTATCAGGAAGAGGTCAGAGTCTCACCGAAGGTTCTCAGCGGTTAATAAACTATTGGTGCCTTTACAGTACACGGTATCCTAAACAAAACAAAAATGGCGGATGTACTGCTCGGATAATATATAAAAAATAATGTTAATCGGATAATAAAAAAAGTCTTTGATAATTGTGCGCTAATTTGATAAACACTAACGGATTAGTTTAAGATGGGATTGGTTTAAAGCGGCTAATACGGAAGATGATGATGATGATTTGGTGTTTTACGGCCACTTTTGTGCACATGGTAAGGCTAAATGGGCCGAGCGACCTCCAAATGTAACGAAGCGAAGTCAAATATGAAACACCCTTCAGATATGCCCACGCCGAGATTCGAACTCAGGTGGTAGTGATCTATGATCCAACACGCTACCGCTAGAACACGGAGGCGCCCTGCTCATACCGAGGACTATCTAATGATTGGAGCGAATTACACTTATTGGTTAATGGAGGACCGGCTTGATAGGTCATCATATTTGACTGCTGTGGTGTTCAAGCTAATAACCAAGGCCAATTCCCGGTTTTTTGGCAAAAAAGGGGGGGTTTTTGTTTTTAGAAACCCCAGAAAATGGCCGTAAATATGCAGGTTCTGGGTTCGAATCGAGGTCCTACCTGTGTTTGTGGGATTCGTTTCCGTCGGCAGACATCCCATAAGCCATATATAATGTGTGTTGACAAGCGTCCCGACTAAACGACAACGATTAGATGATAAAGTCTTCAATAAGATAAGGAATTAATGTAATAAGATTATACTCTTAGTGACGTCGTCTTACGTCACTCTCATCACTCGAACCAAAGGATAGGATCGATCGTTAAAACTGTCGTAGCCGTTTACAGTTGATAGTGACAAGAGGCAGTCGTCATTGATAACAATAAGAAACAGCAAACAAACAAACCATCACATCATCAACGAAGTCACGAATGAAAGTCATGTCGTGATCGATATCTAGATATTTTATTGGCATGATCGTAATAATTAATGGCGGAGACAAATGACCACGGGGCGAAAAGACCCGAATCGTTGTCAACACGTTGTAGAGCACGCGCGTGCGTACACACACGCGCGCGCGCACACACACAGAGAGAGAGAGAGAGAGACAGACATTCAGATTATACAAGAGCACAGTTTGTTGGAGATCTACCTGTACAATATAAACGTTAAAATACTAGACTTATAGGCAATTGTTGTGTAATATGACGTTTGATTGTCATAAAAAATGTGTCACCAATAAGATTTTCATCAACTATTGTGTCGGCACATTAATTAATTTGATTTCTTTATTACCGTAGGCCTAAGCGGTTTATATTGCCCACAAGCAGTAGGGTTGCCTCGTCGGCTGTGCTTGAACTTGAAGTGATTAAATGGTGAACGTTTTATTACCACGTATAATGTTACGTGAGCGAGAAATAATTTTATAACGCCTGTCACAACGTGATAGGCTCAGGTAATTAATTGGCTAAGAATATAAGTTAATGAAAAACCTCACAAAAATTTGGAAGAGACCCGTCACTGAACTTGAACTTTTTAAAATTAGTTTTACATGCACGGGACAACCTGACAAGTAATATAAAGGGTTGTGTCTGCAGAGGTAGGTGTCCGCTTACATCACATATTACCGCGATATAATCACATTATGCAACCAGAAGTGTTCTCTCAAGGGTCATATTTGTCACACCTTTATACCGAACCTGGTCCACTTCGGTACAGCTTAGGGAGGCTCAGGCGGAGCTATAACGAAACCAATGTATGTGTGTGTGTGTATTTGTGTATGTGTGTGTGTGCCGTGAACGAGAGTAATGGCGTTAATTATCTTCTAAACATTCACAATTGAGTTCGAAATCGGCGTTGGCCTATATATATGAAAAGGGTGTTTCATCTTTGACTTCGCTTCATTACCTTTGGAGGTCGCTCGCCCCATTTAGCCTACCATGTGCACAAAAGTGGCCGTAAAACATTAATCCATTCAATCCTTCTAAGCATTCACCAATATATGAACGAATAAGGCGTGTGCCGGGTTCTCATTCGAGGAGGATGGACAACTTATTTACAACCAACAGTTACACGTAAACGACTGGATTGATTTATGTTTCGAGTATTTGGGATTCCACAATAACACACACACACACACACACACACACACGCGCGCGCGCGTGATTAAACTGTAACTGAACAACCGGCAGCACCACGTCAATGATATATTTACGAAATGAGGAATTCAGAAACAATAAGAAACAGCAGAGAAGAAATTCAGCTTAAATAACACTTACAAGAATGCTACTTACAATAGCTCTTAGGTACAGATACGCCGCGATATTAATGATTTTAAGAAGTTGTTAAAAAAATGGCCACCGGAAAAAAGTCACATTAGACGTCGCATCAATTGTTACACTGAAAAATTAAAATCTACTTAGAAGTTGAACATATTCGCGAGCTATGTTCAATTTTTAATTTAAAGCAATGTTGATTGTAACTGTTTTACGACAATTATATGTGCATGGCATCCGTTTACGGTTGACTGTCTTCGTGGCTGGTTCTCGCCTTTTTTTCCTTCTGATTTACCGCGCTGTAAGATTTTATTTACCCGTTATGACCTCTAACCCTTTTCCAGTCTGGTACTTCGAACAATTAGTACGATGGAGCAAAAGAAGTAGACATTCGTCAGTCATTTTATTGGGGGTGGGGGGGGGGTATCATGCGATTCTTTTGGAATTTTCATCCTAGTCCGAAATATGCAATTCCTTATTAAAACTGTAAATAAAAGTAAGTCTACTCATTTTATAGTTATTAAAATTGTGATTTTATTCAATGCTGAAGATATTACAATACGTGGATATTTTAATTGCGCTTACGCAAAAAATCAGATCCCGAAGACCGGTACTAGGGTGCCTCATAAGGGCTGGGCTCCCTCTGAATTGAATATTCGGCTCTGTTCGTTTTCACTCGGTAAATTTCACATGGAAAACTTGTGTACTGACGTCATCAACATGTGTGTGTGTGTGTGTTTTGATATAGTTTTACGCGGTTATGCATGCAACATCACCGCTGTCTACATACCAACGTTGAACATTTGTCCATAGTCTAGCGGCTAGCTCTAAGTGATCCGTATAAACACTTTAAAACATTTTTACCCCAAGAACACTTCAATTATGTATAACTTGCAAGACGTCGTGATAAAGTGACTATTAATTTTAATAAAAGAAATTGTTATTAGAATCACCGAGAAAATGTATTCACCACTAAAGAATTGCTTTTATCGTTTGGTGAAATTTTGCTTTCAAATTTGATACGGTTTTCTTTGATCATTGTCGTTGACAATGATCTTCACGTGTCCAGACTGTGATCCCTTTATTAGACGGAGAAGTCTGATGACACCATAATAACATGTCCATCTTAATGATTCCTTCTGGTCAATTGCGGGAAAATACATCCGGCAATACCCCCGTTTTACGTCATTTCTGTCTACGTCAAATTAGCCAATAAGCCACGTTTCTGGAGAAAATGTCACTTCTGCGAACGTCGTTACATTCGACATTACGTCACTCAGCCACGTCGCCTACGTCATATTAAAAGGACGTGAAATAAATAAATTAGAAATAAAAGATAAAGAACATAAACAAAGTATATGGAATAATATATTTACATCGAAAGGCATTTTAAGGCATTTCATCCGATTTACGTCCCCCCCCCCCGCTCCCTCCTCCCCCCCAAAAAGAAAACCCAACCCCGGGTCATATCAGTTGGAATATTTAAATAAACCATGCTCAACAAAAAAACGGTAACAAAAAATTTGTGATGAAATGTATTCAACCTGTAGTATGTGCCCAGTTCCAGTATTTTGTTCTTATACCATCTTTACTTGTTTGTTTGTTTCAAACTTTCTCTTCCATTAATTTGTTTGTCTTAAAGTATAACGCAGATTAGTGACAACATCTATTTGACTTCGAGTATGTCAAAGTGCCAGTTTGTCTTATACTTAGCACATACAGAAAGTGTCTGTTGTGACTTTTTCTGTGGAGAATTTTGACTTCATTCCATCGTGACATTCTGTGCTGTGGTTTTTCCAGTCAAAAGTATGATTTATTACAAAGTGAGGGATTCAATTATAACTCCCCCCCCCTAATTTTTTTTTTGCGTACCATATAATACAAATGGCACAGTCAGTAATGTATTTCTTTCTTTTTATAGTCTACCTTCAGCATTAGCTGTCTGCTCTCTGGAACTCTCCAACCTGGGACTAGGATCATCTCTGCGGACAGGGACTATTTGTCACGTGATGAATGGATAAAACACAGCGCAACAATTTTCAGACAAATTCGTAGATCGCGTTCTCGGCTCAAAACACCGTGGGTGGCTGATTGACCGAATTAAATGACGTTGCTGAATGAAACCGAAATCGGATGTTAAAAGAACTGGTATTACCGACACCTGCCAAAAGTGAATCAAATTATATTAATTACACGGGATATTAATCAAATACTCATATAGTTATGGTCAAACGGGTTATGAGCATTTGTACGAGTTGTTGTATGGTTACTCATACTATCAAGTCCACTTCACAACCTATAGGTTATAATAACAATGCCTAATTAGACATTAGTACTTAAGATTTATACGTCGTATAGCATTTGACAAATATAAGCATATATATTGTTTTTGTGATAAAGATCTGAGCTATTAGTCCAGGAAGTACTCTACCCATTTATTTAGCTCATAACAGTTGAGCGGTTGCGTTCTAAGTGTGCCGACCATTGCCACGCGTTTATTATACTGCGGTTAACCACAAATAAAGAGCCAGCCCTCCCCCCCCCCCTCTCTCTTTCGCTGTAAACATTCACCTCAATCTATCACATCATCAGCTACCTTTGTTTTTCATAGTTTTCACTGTTGTTCAATCTCTTACAAACCTGTTGACTGTGTTATCAGATAAGAGATACAAACTGGGCCTCAAGCATCCTTTGCCGTGATAATTGGTAATCTGACTTTTTTTTAAATATTTATTTATAAAACCGACCTCTTTGTGAGAGATTTTACATAGAATCTGAGATCTCGCCCTTTTTTCTTTCACGTCAAATTGAACAATGTTTTCTATTTGAAATAATGGATGTTGATGTTGTTGACGAGGTAAATAATGTATGTTAAATAATCTTGTTCTTAATTTCTGCAGACTAAAAGTCTAACACAAACTTGATGTAATATTTGGTGATTGTTTATGATACAGTATTTTAGTCATTATAGACAGATCTCTCTATAAATGCCTTTAAACTTGTGCTTTTTATAAAACGTTGTTTGTATGTGTATGTATGTGTAAAACTCTCATATGGTTAATATAATATGATTAATATAATTTAATATCTTTCAGACATTCTATCATTCAAATGAATATTGAAGGCAACAGTTATCTTCTAATTATAATAATGATAATCGACCAATAATTCCAGTCATGTGACATTAATAATGGCAAAACCCTTTTTTGCATTATAATTTACATAAAGGGCACATTTGCTAAAGAGGGTGCCACCATGAATATTTATTTAACTCTAAAACATTCTGAATTTAGGCTTAGATTTAAACTGGTAGTTCATTTTAATACCAGTTATATATATATATATATATATATATATATATATATATAACTGATTTTTCCATTATGGGTTTTTCCAGTCACTCTCTATTCTGCTTGGGGGTGGATGTGGCTCATAAAGTTGTAAGCCATTACTTTCCTTGTAGCTAATGAGGAATGTTAACTATTTAGGCTAAATTTATAATTTCAAAATAATTAGGAGAGTTACCAGTCGCAGTAGTAGTTACTGAATATGTTTCACAGTACTTACAGTGGACACATATTCACCGATCAATGATTGTTGTATGACATTTTATCAAATTAATAAATCAACACATATAATCAAATGCTGTGATTATGAACTGGATACTAAAAGTTCAAGGCTTCTGTTTTATCATCATATTGAAATATCACACAGGTGTATTCAATTATGAACATCTTTTGTTGTTATTGTGAAACCAATGTCAATGAACAGTAGCGGCCACAGTGTGGCACATCGGAGATAGTTGGCCAAGAATTATAATGGCCCACACAGTGAGAGAGGATAGATTGATGAGCTCATGGAAAGTCATGGGCCTTTCTAGGCAATGTTTGGTGTCCATGGGATTAAATGGGATCTTGGTGGAGTGTGATAAATCAGGGTTAGATATTTATGATGTATTGAGGGCAGAAAGAGAGAGAGAGAGAGAGAGAGAGAGAGCACCTGGTATCGGAGGGGCTCCTTCCTGGTAAATTCTGATAGATTTTTTGGTTACATTTGCTGCACTGGAAAAAGGCCAACAGTGGTCTGTTTGACTTGACATTCTATGTGTGTGCAGGTGTTGATAGATGTGTAGGAGGTTAGTATGTTCTCGGGAAGAATGATTTTTTGGGTGATTTGACTGAGTTTTTGCACGTCCTTCTAAAAGTTACAGCTCAACTTTGAAAGAAGTTGTCTTGATTACACGTTTTGTTAAAATCAGTCTACCATTAAGACCTCCCATAAGGTAGACAAATTTGGTATGTAATTTTATGATGTTTTTATTTATAAAAAGAGGTTATAGTTTTTTTTGGGTTAAATTGGGTTAAGTTATCAACAGGAAATAGGCATTTTTAATGTAGAAATTACTGTTCTGTTTGTTGTAACGGCAGTATCCCAGATCCATTTGTTCCCATTGGCTATTGTATTTCTCACGCCGTGAAAGCTAACCAATCACTGGACATTTGTAGGGCGCCTCCGTGGCCTAACTGGTAGCGCGTTGCAACACGGATCACTACCACCCGAGTTCCAATCGCGGCGTGGGCCTATCTGAAGGGTGTTTCATCTTCGACTTCGCTTCATTACCTTTTAGCTTGCCGTGTGCACAAAAGTGGCCATAATACGCCAATCATAATCACTAGACATTTGTACCACGTTAGTGTAATAAACAAACATCTGCTGTTTTACCATAATCCACCCCGTTTACGTTTATTATGATCCACTTCGAATTAAACAGTGCGTATCTCACGAAGACGCCCAGTAGCCCGACGGTATGGCGTTTAGTTTAGGCTGAACGTTGGCCAACTTCGTGTTTAACGAACAACTATGTGCATAACGACACAAAAGCCATTTGCACATCAAGATTGGCATATTTGCATTCATCTCTCCGCCCTCTTTCTTTGTGTGTGTCACTGTGTGTGTGTGTGTCACTGTGTGTGTGTGTGTGTGTCACTGTGTGTGTTAAATTCTTCTTGTCAGTCATTCACTCATGATTCAGTGTGTGTATTACGTGTTGGAGATGTTCGGCCGGAATTCTGAACTACTACTATGTGATGTATACATCCTTTGTTGTACCGATCACAAAGGCCTTTCAAACAGTGTTTTTGACATATAATAAGTTATGGCTCACTGTGGTGACGGTGAAGATAACTCACGACAATAGTACATTGTATGTCAGTGTCCGACATCAGTCGTCTGCCGTGTCATAATCAGACCTTAGCCCTTTCTCATTGGTTGGAGAATAAATCACGTGATGGCTTAATGACCATACTATTTCTCATAATTTTCCATATAGGGCACACACACACACACACACACACACACACACATATATATATACAAATCTCTTTCTGTGTGTGTGTGTGTGTGTGAATCTCAAGTGGTAAGTGATACTGATAGTAAACAAAACCAGACGCAGTCAGTTTTTTTAAAATTCACTACCTTTAGCTCTCGGCTGACCCAACCACCCATGGAGACATTCTTCGAAATAAAGGACCTGCTGTTTAACGTTTCCTTGGACGTGACAGCTTAGCTCGGTTGCTACACTTCTGTGCCTGAATGAGATTCTGGCTTGATATTTAACGGAAAATAATAGAATGGAGCGTAAATCGGGTGATGAGCTCTTTGTGCCGGCGCCCCTTCCTTTTAACATCTAGTCCATGTTTCACGTGTTCAGCAAAACCAGGCGACTTAAACTGTCAGCATTCATTACTATTTATATACAGAAAACGGCAGAAGGTCTACGTCAGTCTTAGCCTGTTAGCACTAGGTGGAGTGATTTAAAGTGAGCCGTGTTATGTTTTTCTTCCTGTTTTGGTCTTTTGTCGGTTTTATTTTGTATTTCTTGTTTTACTTTGTAGTTCGTGTCTTATTATATTCTCATCCATATGCATTATTAAATTATAAACAAACGTGTCTCGCTGTGGGTTTCCAATTTTCCGAAGTGTAACATTTTCTTAACAAGTTCTCTACCTAAAATAAATAACACTTGAATTTGCATTATTTATATATTTTTTTAAATATGGCAGCAGTTACAGAAAACAGTGTCCTCTTGAAATAAATAGACCAATCCAATCACGTATGCCCAGTTCCTAGTGTGATAAAAAAGACATCCAGCAAGTCAGTGAGAATTGTTAAGGAATACTCAGAGGGGGCATAAAAACATTTATCCTAGGAAGTTACCCTGGTGGCACCTTGTTTACAGTAAATAGTGATCAGGTTAAGAATCTGGGTCAGAGAAGTTGTGATTGACCAAGTAGGAATATCAAACCTAATGTTTATTGTTAAGAATTGTGCAGGTTGGTTTCCATTTTACCGGTGTCATTGGTAGATTCTGATGCCCAGCGAGTAAACGAGCGTGTGTGTATGTGCGTGGGTGACTAGCATGGAGCCAACATTTGATATAATTTAATGTTTAAGCTGAGGCAGTTCTAGTTTGCATATAATTGGCTTTATTTTTGGGTTTGTTAACCATCTCTCCCCCCCCCCAACCCCGTTGTCTCTGTGTCACTGCTCTCTCTCTCTCTCTCTCTCTCTGTCTGTGTGTGTGTGTGCACACGTTTCTTTTCTGCGTTTCTCTTCCTCTCCGTGTCTTTTGCTGACATGGTTGCCAAAGTAGCAGCCAGACCACTGACCAATGGCCAGTACTGGTTAAAAGTATGTTTTCTGTTATTTCAACATTTTATATAAGTAGGCTTGACCACCTTATCTATTCCCCCCACACCCCCCGCCCTTAGATTAACTGTAACATACTTACCGTGTTATCTGATATGATCCTTAACTGATATGAACCTTACCAGATATGACAATGTGAGTACAAGTTATTGTTCTAGCTCAACGCTAGTCTTCTTGAGGTTGAGATGTCAAAGGATTTTGGCTTTTGTTTGTTGAACAATTATTACATATTATTATTATTATTATTATAGTATAATAATTTACTAATACTTGATCTGTAATAATGATGTGTCTGCATTGAATGTATCCTCTATGGCCTCATGGGTTATATTGTGGGACTTTCTTACTCATGATCATCCCGTGCGGGAGGTCAAAGGTTCGAATCCTGGCCATGGCACTATAGTAGGAGGAGCTTTTCAGCCAACCAGACAACTGGTAAGGTTTTCTCCGCCGAATATGCCATCTCTAACCTTGGAACAGATGCTTAAAGTGACCTTTTGCACATTTTGAGGGGTGGAAAGGGTGTGATACGTAATCAGAATGAACCCAGAACGCGCGCACGCACACACACACACACACACAGAGAGAGAGAGAGAGAGAGAGAGAGAACGGACATGCCTATAATAAGATTACGAGTAATCATATTTCATTATTATAAAAACGAAAACAAAGCCAACAGCCTGAATTAGCAGCCATTGACTCTATTATTCGACTCAGATTATCCACGAATTGTTTATGGTACTGTTTGACTATACAAGAATGATGGTGATTAGAGCTGCTGTCCCTGGATCTTTTTGTGAAAGCCTCCCCAAACACACACACACACACACGCGCGCGCGCGCACACAGGGTGGATAGATTTGCTACCATATACAATTTGTCATTTGGACCTCCAAAAAGCTATTGTAAATAGTCCAAGATAGGAACATTAATTTCAAATGTAGACTGAAACATGCCTCTGGTTGCTGTGTGAGATGTATTTTTCGGCGTTTTAGCGTCCGGCTCCACTGTCTCCGTATGTTTACTGCCAGATTTCTAAGGAATGATTGGTTGATTAGGAATTTCCATATGTCTGATTGGTGTTGTTCATATCACTGATTAGTGCTGTTCAGATGTCTGATTGGTGCTGTTCAGATCATGATGTCTGATTAGTGCTGTGCGAATGCTTGGTTACAATGTTATCTTGACGCCTGAGAGGTTAGGCCTCTGAAATTTAATATTGATAATTTAGGGTTTTCGGTTGGTAGTGCGACTTGACCAAAGAGGTAATACGAACAAGACGAATGTCCTGATGTAACCGTATCAGACAAAAAGGCAGATAGATAGAGAGACGGACAAACAAATGAATGGAGAGTCGGAGAAGAGAGACGGGCTGAGGGAGGGACAGATTGGTTCGTTGGCTAACAAGCTGATCAAACCTGTACTTATAAATATTATGTAGAAATACAAATGGATAGACAAATTTAAATATGCACGCAGAGAGAGAGAGAGGGCAGAGAGGAGAGAGAGGAGAGGGAGAAAGACATGGGTACACAACTAACTGACTTACAGGAAAACAAATAGCCTCATAAATACAATGTTTTAGTATTTGTTAGAGTGAATAATACTATTAATTCAAATTTGATATATTTCCATTCAGTAAGTCAAGGCCACACACACACACACACACACACACACACACACACACACACACACACAGAGAGAGAGAGAGAGAGAGAGAGAGGAGAAAGATATAGAGGGGGGGGGATGAGAAAATCATCTTTCTATGAATGTTAATAGCCTACTATAAACTATCCTGATAGGCTGCTGTTCTTGCTCATGAATATTAATGTGACATCCCTAGATAGTGCACACGGCTCTCTTTGGCATTATAAAGAATTAATTGCCGAGGTTGCCCAGACTGGGATATTTTACGCAATCAGTATCGTTCTTTTTTATTTATGTAGTAAGTTCAGATGATAGCATGATCTAATGTAGTGACATAGTTTGCCAGTCCTAGCTGCCGATACTGTTAAGGATCGTTAATTATTAACCGTTACTCTTTACCCCTTTTTAACCCTCTTCGGGCCCCTAGAGAGTACCTTCAAACATGTTGAATTTAAAGCGCTATAAAACATCCCCTCTTGTCCTGTTTTGAGAAGAAGACCAAGGTCCCTAGCTTTCTTCCACCAGTGTATATTTTTATGCTAACGCTTGAAGATGGTCCATCAGATTTTGTTATCATCTCTAACATAAGTGGATATTGAATTATTGGTAATTACTGCTATATGTTTTATTTGTGTATATTTAATTTTCTTCCTGTCTCAACTCATGCAGTGCCTCTTCAAACCTTTAGGTTCAAGTTCCGATCCCAGTATTACCTGTGTTTGCCGGAAATTTCATTATAGGATCTCATTTCCTTGGCAAGACACTTCTCAATTATATGTCCCAGCACAGGTGTGACCAGTGCCCTAGATGAGACTATTTAAAAAAAAACACTCAATCATCACTCAGGTGTCATCCTAAAAATAATTTTTTATCTAGTATTATAATTGTACCCGAATCAACCCCGATTTGATTTTTGGTTTCATATATGTACCAACTGTCTTCATTGTAATTTTATTATAAAGATATCATGTCTTTGCCTCAACTTCAACCCGACCTTATTTGAAGCTCTGTCATTGGCCATACAGTGCGTCATCAATCATGATCACAACGCTAATTACGTCTCTGTGAATATCTTTTTACAACTATAACTACCTATAGACGAGCTAGTTTAAACCATAGACTGGACCTGAAAAACCTAATGTTAAACCTCTTTGGTAACCCTAAATATAGTCTACATCATTAGTATCAACTAACGCCTCAGCATTGACCTTCACCTGAACGCATGCAGAACGGAGATGCGTGTGTGTGTGTGTGTGTGTGTGTGTGTGTGAATAGAAAATTATAGTATAGCCAGCAGCGTCAGGTTAGACTGTAAAGAATTTAGAACTAATAGTATTTGATATTCTGCAATCATGAGTAATGTAATTGCATATGATCTTCTACCATAAATAGTAATGTGATGGCATATGATCTTCTACCATTATTAGTAATGTTATGGCATATGATCTTCTACCATTATTAGTAATGTAATGGCATATGACCTTTAACCATCATGAGTAATGTAATGTCATGCGGTTTTCTGCCATTATTAGTAATGTAATGTCATGTGGTCTTCTGCCATTGTGTGTAATGTAATGCTGCGTAATCTTCTACCGTTATCGATAAGGTGACGGTGTATGAGCATCTACCATCATAAATAATGTAATGGTGCGTGACCTTCTACCAATATGACTGATATCAGTAATGTAATGGTGTTCAATCTACCATTATGAGTAATGTAATGGTGTATGATCATCTACCATTGTCAGTAATGTAATCTGTATCCTTTGTTTTTTGGTATTTTGTTAAACCATATGAACATCTCCAATAAGTACCAGGATGTTGGTTTTCTCTATACGATGGTAACATCCCAGTAATTATAACAAGACCATCAATTGTAAAGTCTGTGTTCTAGTTTTATTCTATTGTTCTTACCAAGATGACAGATAACAAGGCACAGACATACTTTGACACCGACTTTCTGACTGTCGCTGTATTATATTTAACGTTTATTCCTTTGTACCTTAATATTGTCATATATTCTGGGCGATACTGCCTTCTGAGAGCTCCTCAGCTGCCCTAGGAGTATGCAGTCCTCGTCGTGTTTGTAGCCAGTGAGCTCGTCGGCCATCCAAACTGGTGGCCAAAATGAAATTTGGATCAATGAAACATTACTGATGATGCCAGGTGGATGCGTTGGTTCGAAGATAACTCTATGCCTAACATATGCATCTTCTCCATCGGTGGCTCAGCCTTGTTCTACGGCTCCTGCTCAGAGGAATAAAGCTTGATCGGGTCTGAATGAATATGTCCAGTAGGCATCGAATTCGAACCTAGAAGCCCAATTCCAGTGTCACGTATCAAGCATGCAAGCGTTCGGCCGAAGCTCTAGGCGATGAACTGCCATATCACATCTATCAGCTTTTTGTTTGTCTGCATAACACACCGTCATACTCGCATAAAGGTCCTAATTGAATACCGTATTAGAGCCCCCCCCCCCCGGGCATAGCAGAAGTCATGCCCAAGAAAGCGGGTCTCTTTAGACGTGGTACAAATGTCACTGGTTACCGGTGTTTTTCAGGCGCCGAGAGCCTTAATAGATGTTTTGGACGTATCATTTGCTGCTCTCATTTGTGCTGGGCCGTTGGCTTTGCTCAAGACGTCTCGCGGAGAAAGGAGTCTGGATTTTGGCGGCAATTAGAGAGCCTCCCTGGAGTGACGTCACCTTGCCACCAGGTGACAGCACTAGTACTTCATGGAACACCGCGGGGTTGGTTCCATTGTAATCGGCCGGATGTTGAAATTGTGGTCTTTAGAAAGTGGAAACGTGGACGATTCTTGGAAAATAATGTCAAACTTAATATATCTCTCTTTCTCGCTCGCTCGCTCTCTCTCTCTCTCTCTCTCTCTCTCTCTGTGCGTGTGCGTTTGTATGTGTGAAAACAAATTACTGTGTGAAACATGTTTCATGTATTCAGTAATAATCCAGTAACATCCAGTAAACGGTTTATTTTTACCACGCTCAACTTTAATTGCTCGGAACTGACTATACTCCATTATTATTCGGGCTCCCATTAGACACTCTACGGCTCGTTTTGTTCATCGCGCCTCCGTGGTCTAGCGGTAGTGTGTTGGACCACCGATCACTACCACCCGCGTTCGAATCTCGGCGTGGGCATATCTGAAGGTTGTTTCGTCTTTGACTTCGCTTCATTAGCCTTGGAGGTCGCTCGGCCCAGTTAGCCTACCATGTGTACAAAAGTGGCCGTAAAACACCAATCATCATCATCATGATCATCATTGACAAAAATAGATGAAGCTGTTTACGACTGGAGTCGTTTTCTGCTCTTGGGCGTACATATCACCGTGGCACGTCATTAACCATGATGGCAAAGGGTATTTGACTAATTACTGTTATTACAGGACAGTATAGTTGGCCAATCATTACTGATCGAGACTTTTCAGGTACGAATCGATGAATGCGATTATTTTCACGTATCGACTTACCCGAAGTCATCACGATGTGAAACATGGCAATTGTTAATAATAATAGTGACGTGTTTCGGTTTGGCTTTCTAAATATTACAAAGATGTATGGCAAATGTACGACATAGTTATCTATTGTGATCTTTCAAGATCGCCTCAAAGTTATTTACGCTGTGCATTAAAACTTACCGCTTTAACGCTGGTTACCTCCCACTGAGAGAGAGAATGTGTGTGTGTGTGTGTGTGTATGTGTGTGTCTGTGTGTGATGACATAAATATTGCTGGATTTCACATTGCACCGTACCTTTATTTGCTCTGCGTTGTGGACACCTGTCTTTGGCAGCTTTACGTACATGTCTCAAATTAACTGTATGATTCAAAATTAGCCGCCGCTCCCCAGGTGACACCAATCTGACGGCAAACAGCCGATCCATCATAACTATTTCTAGGCGTGACCCGGCCTCTGGCCCGGATGAACCTTTCCTAAGGTTACAGACCTTTAACAGCGTCGTCCATCGGTTTTTGCCTCAAGGCTGTATCGGTGTAATATCACGCACGGCAGTGTCGTTAACCGGACACACGAAACACAGCCCCAGCCACTGACGTACCGATGACCCCTTTCGCTTTTTAAAGCTGTCGTAGAAAACAAAACCCAAAAGGACTTGTTTATAGAATGGATGAATGAATGAAAAGGTGTTTTGTGTGTTTAGTGGCTACAACCGATGGCTAGGGGTCGAGCATGTGGAATGGTTAAGGTGTGTACATCAAAGGACGTGTGTTATTAATAATATAACGGCGATTCCTGGTACTCTTGTGTTGTTGCTGAAGCGGTAAATCATAGTCCTGGATAGCTGGAGGAAAACAACAAAATCCCAGTTTTAGCGCAGTGTACTGTGTTTGTGTAAGGTTCTCGGTACAGATTTCATAAATTTAAGTCCTGATATATTATTGCCATTCGCCTACACGGTAATGCGATCACACACGCACGTACAAACACGCACACACACACACACACACAAACGCACACTGTTCAGTATATCTGCTGCTGACGTTTTTCAGATCAAGTATCTAGAAGATTTCTCCACGTCTTACGTGGGCCGCTTTCATTTTTGAAGTTTGCCTGAATAATTAAATCATTAAAGATTGGTGTAGTTTCTTAATAAGTTTATTAATGCAGATTGTTATAATGAAAAAGTTAATCACCCTGTTTATAATTGTTCTAAAAAGTCAATTGGGACAGGTCTTATGGTGTGTGTGTGTATATTATGTTTGGGTGTGTGTGTGTGTGTGTTGTTTTGTAGGTCACCGTAGGACACGTGTACTATGAGGTCACTTGTTGGCTTGTATTTATCATAATTGGGATGGCGTATTGACTGTTGTTGTTGTTGTTGTTGTTGTTGATAGTGATAATGAGTTATTTAGTTGTTTACTCACATTGCCAAGGCTGCAATTCTTAGGATCTGATCTGTTTGTGTGCGTATATTTATGTTTTTAATACATAGCTGTGAGTGCGCGCGCTTCTGTTTTTTTTTGGTAATATTACGCTGATTTTCCATATCTGTCATTATATATTCAGTTTATTATCGTGCACACACACACGCGCGCGCGCGTGTCATAAATTGTGTTTGATTACATAACTGATGTTCCAGAAGTGTATCTTTTATATGTATGTGATGTAATTGAATTTTTATTATCAGTTTATGTAAAATACTTTTGCTACCGTTTTTAATCATAAATATTACATAACTGTATATTGACAGATTTGATTTGGTGTTAGAGCAAATAAAATCTTTCATATGCAGTAATATAGTTCAGTAGCACAGAATCATTTTATGTTACGAAACCTAGTTCATTAACTGTTCAATATGGTTTGGGGATGAAGAACTCTATTAATATTTGCATCCAGTAATAACTAATATGGATGTCAGGTGAATCGAGTACGGGATAATTGGTACATTTAGTGTTAGCCGAGAACTACTTCCTGCTACTTGAGTAATGTTTATCTTGCCACTGACAACAGGGGATGTCATCCTAGTTGAAAAGGGGGACATGATGTGAATGATTTGGGAATGTTGATTTTGACAGACCGGACAAGAGGACAGCGAATATGTATGAATAGGAACGGGAAAATATTTATAACAAAGTTGTGTCATATGTGATGTTTTGATGTTTATCCGTCTCGTGATGTTTGTGCGTCCGTCACTTTTCGGTTGTCTTCAAACGAGCCGCTCTTCAAATGTGTACGAACATTTATGGACATACATACGTGTACAGGTAAAAACGATTATATTTAGAATTGTTTGTGGAGGCCGACATTTTCCCTTGTGGATGGTGAATGAAGGTTAATTAAGGTGATTATTATTAGAATCGCATACCAAGATGATGATGATTGGTGTTTTACGGCCACTTTTGTGCACACGGTAGGGTAGGCCAAATGAGCCGAGCGACCTCCAAAGGTAATGAAGCGAAGTCAAAGATGAAACATCCTTCAGATATGCCCACGCCGAGATTCGAACTCAGGTGGTAGTGATCTGTGGGCCAACGCGCTACCAACTAGACCACGGAGGCGCCCATTTTCCCTTGTAGAGGATTATCTGTATAGCACTAATGACCTGATTGATTAAACTAAACGTTTTAACATCAGTGTTATTGTCGGTGTGTGATGGAGACTGTAGGTAGCCAGTGTTCTATCGAATTATCTACAGTATGTTAAAGATGAATTAAGATATACTGAAGATGAAATTCAGGTAAAGTTGGCCAAGGTAAAAAGGGGTCATTGGTAAAAAGGCAGTTTGAAGAGTTAACGTTTTCTCTCCCTATTGATGATAAATGATGAAAAAGATGCTGCTGGTGGTGATGATGATGATGTAAAACTATTACGAGGCATGCAATATATAATTATTTTGTATACTTATTTCCCGGTATATAAAGTTTCTCTCTGAGAAGGTTTGTTTTTATGGCATTTATATATCGGTTCTGCTTAATAACTCACAAAAATTAAAAGTGTGTTTGTGTGTGTGTGTGTGTGTGTGATGTGTGGCATTAAGTTTGACACGGTACTGCTATACGAATGAGAAAAGAATGAGATTTTCTGCCGAGATAAAAGTGGCTAAATGTCAGTCACTAGTCAAAATATCAGTCCACCGAAAACGACTCATTAGTCTAAATATGAAACTGTTTACAATGTCGAGCTTGTTTAAAGTATATAAAGAAGTAATATTTTACGGAATAGGTTTAGGTAGAGTTTATTTTTATTTTAATATTTTTTCTATCATTGTTACCATCATCTTCATCATCATCATCACCTTCGCCAGCATTTCATCATGACATCATCATCGTCTTAAATTTGGAAGAAATCAACGTAGCAGGATCTACCGAAGTACGGTTATCTTGTAGGTGTTAACTTAGATGGTGTCGTGTCGTATGAGAAAGATTAAAAATAGAACCTTCCCCAAAATAGCCGCCTATGAAGCCTTCCATTTGTTATTCGATATATTTTTTCGATTATTAACTTTCAGATAAAACCGACCCCCCCCCCCGCTCCATTTCAGAACAATCGTGTCAGCCCGGGCTCCATTTCAGAAGATCATTTCCTGGCGATAGCTCAGATTCGCGGTCCTTCGCGGAGATGACGAATTTTTCTCCTGGAAATCTGAACGATGAATTTTCATTCAGATCTTATAGAACACTGCCGGCATTAATCACGTGATTACTGTTGCGTTGCTGTGGTAGCGTTTATTAGGTTGTGATTCGGTTTTTCTAGGAGAGCTTGCTGTGTTGTTGTTGATTTTCTTACGTTTGTTTGATTTATACCATTATTCGCATCAACTAAAAAAAAAAACACAAAAAACAACCGTTTCTATGCATCGTTTCTAGCCGCTAATTACTCGATAAGAGAGACCGTTACCGTGGCAACTGGCGCTGAAGTTGGAGCGGATGATCCCGCTTTAACCTTGACCGGCCGATATTCTGGTTGAAGGTCGGAGCCATTGGAAATCTTCATTTCCGAATTAAACTCGCTATCGGGCGATGAGCGGAATTTGAATAAAGTAGCCGCACGTGATAAATCACGGAATGAAGGATAATCTCTTTAGATCCGGACGACCTGTTCCGGGCCATTACCAGTTTTTAACCGTCGTCGAGGCTCGCCGCTGTTCGAATTTGAATAAAATCACGTGGTCTCTGGTCATCCATCGCTGCCGACAAACACTGATCAATCAGCGTGATTAATGGTAACAAACAGTACAAGACCTATCTCACCTGGATAGAATACAGAGCTTCTGTGATCCATCTTGTTTGTCATCGGGAAGAATGCTTTGTGCTTTTCGAAAACACAATTTTTTTTTAGAAACAAAACCCCACGTCATTGTTTAATGCCGACATTGTGGCCATGGCCGGTCACAATAGAGGGCGTATGACGTCTACTGGCTGTCTTGTTATCTCGGTAAAAGGCTGAATAACAGAGAACAATGAGGCAAAGTGATAATGCGAGAAAGGACAAGGTGGCAGAAAGGGAAAGGTCAGGCAGGACTTGAAGGTAGGAAGGCAGCAGGAAAAATGGTGGGCAGATGAGAATGGTAGCATGGTATGGTACATCGTCCTCCTGACGAACACATACACATAGTATATTCATCGTGTACTGGGTAGTGTACTGTGTTCAAGAATTGCAGGTCTCGTTTCTATCTCGGTGTTACCTCTGTGGAATCCTTCATCAAACCAACTTATTTCACTCGGCCATGCGTCTCAGGTTTGAACAGTGCTGAGGCTTAAAAACTCACTCACTCACTCACTCACTCACTCACTCACTCACTCACTCACTCACTCACTCACTCACTCACTCACTCACTCACTCACTCACTAACATAGATAGATAATAGATAGATAGATATATTGATAGAGATAGAGAGAGAGAGGGAGCGAGGGAGATGCCTAACTCTCCATTGAAGCCTGTCCTGTACTAATTGATCATTTAGTATTGTAAGGTGAGAAGATACCGTTGATGTTTCTTAGCTGGTCTTGTTTATATGTGACTGAGACAAACACATATACACTAAACGGACCTGTGTATGTCAAACTAACCTCCTAACACACACACACACACACACACACACACAACATCATCATCATCATCATCAAAGAAACGGGCATAATCTAACAGAAACGGGTATATTATATACACATAGTATGCTCTCCACGTTTGGATAGTATGCCACCTTGAACCAGACATACGACGTGCTGGGAAGAATTCTCTAGAAATGTTGTGTACATTTCCACATTAACAAAGCCGTAGCAGGATCAGCCTAGCTGGGTCGTGTTTGTTGGTTGAATTTAAACACTGTTACTCAATGGTTAGACAGCTTGCCGGCAGTTGAGTTAACATTAAGTATAAACTCTAAATAGACCCAGTATTGAACAAGGTAAAATGTTTGCTCGCGGCTTAGATCTGGTGGTAGTACAATAAGCGGAATGTTTGTATAAAGGTAGTACATCAATAAGTTGGTGGTGTTTACGTTGGACGAACATTGGCGAAAACCGTCTTGTAAATGTTCTGTTCGGAAGATATACGATGCCAGCACAAACACGCAATGGACGAACTTGATCGGTTATCTTATTAGCAACGTTATTGTGTTTTATTGTTGATAATTCGTCTCGATCTTCGCTTCCTTATGGCAGATAGTATCTACTTGAGACTCTTACAATTATGAATGATTAATACGATAATTAATTTAAGTGACATGATCACAAGAACAACGCTCTTGCCTTATCAGTCATAGTGTCTCTCTCTCTCTCTCTCTCTCTCTGTGTGTGTGTGTGTCGTACACAATATTTAGCAGCTCTTCCTCATAACAGTGTATTCCTCACCCGACCCGACAATGTCATTTATCCCGAGGTAATTAGCTCGTTTCCAAGGTGATATTTATAAATAAATATCCGTACTGACCAGAATATGCACACCGGCGCATCCACGCTTAGGCATGAAAATACTTCCGGTATGCACGGAAGATCCACCAGAATCCCTATTTGAAGGACACTTTCGTAATTATGAGGTCATCACGTCAAACATTCTCGGGTTCGAACAACAAACAACGATCCACTTTTTTTCCGACCCGATATTAATTTCTCGGCTCACAACACCATAGCTGGTTACCACGATGTCGGACGTCCCTGTCATCGTCCAGCCAAGTTATAATCGGACGCTGAAGACACCACCCTCCACCACCTCCCCTGCCCCGTACCCTGTTGGAAGGAGAAATTCCGGATCCTTTATCCGATCCTTTGGTCAGGATTTGCCATATACAGCCAGAATGTGTGCTATCTTCTAAACACGGCTCTGTTCCGTATCACTGACGGTGTTTATGTCAAACTGACACATAGTTCACTACCATTGATATAGAATGTAGACAATTGTTGATAGTTGATTTATGTGAAGTGAAAAGTCCTGGAACAGCCGGTCGTCGGCTAATCTTTTTCTAACAAGGATTGTCTGGTTGACCATCTGCGTCCAGCTGTGTGTGTGTTTGTGTACGCACATGCATGTGTGTGTGTGTGTGTGTGTGTGTGAGCGCAGCATACAAGTTATATTTATAATCTACCTCTGAAGTTCTGTATCTGATCCTCATCCATGCCTCATCATCGTCACTCACTTTTACCTATTGTACCTACAGCCATGTTTTATTGTTATGAGGCGAGTTCTCGTCTTTTTCTATGTATAGAGGGGGAGCTACGACAGGACAGAGGTTTGAGCACTGCGCTTCAAATCTCCGGGTTGTAGGTTCAAATCCGGCTCGTACCTCTGTTTCTGTCGCGTGTATAACTAAGAAAATGCTCTAGAATGATACAGGTTTCATCATTGTCTGCCCTTCTTGAAGCGAGACGTATTCTCAAACATAATTTTTTGGGAGTATGCGCACCTTATTTTCTTGGACAGTATTCTAAATATCATTTTTGTGCTGATGAGGAGTGTAGCCTCACTCACTCACTCACTGGATATCAATTGCTAGTCCCACACTTCCTCACCACCAAATGAAGTACAGAAAATGACAACAACGTGTGTCAAAAGGGCTTGTGTTCGCGAGGTTTTGTACACAGAACCTTTCTGTTACACGCTGTCAATTATTGTCGTGAGGCTGTTATCTACACCAGAGTGGACTGGAACATGTAGAAGCCGGAAGTGGTTGTCAATATTTCGGACATGGAACAGCTAGACTCGAACCCAGCACTTCTAAACAAGTGTCAGCCACTTGCTCCGAACTAAGCCTCCAAACAGAGGGACGTAGCCTTATGACGTGACGTGTATGGTGGGGTTGGGCTAATAAGAGTGATGGGGTGGGGGTGGCGGTTGAATATGGTGGGGTGGTGCTGCATAGTAAATCCCCGGCCATCGTTTTCGAAGGTGTCACGTATCCATCCACCCGGATCCCAACGTGATCTACGCCACTGGCCAACAACACGATCCCGACAAGAGGAGATTCCACTTATCGGATCTGTCCCTTAACCTAAGCGCTCCACCAATAACAGTTCCCCTATTCCACAGAACCCCCCCCCCCATCATCCGTCATACATATACCGACTGACATTTTGGGGTCAGAACGGCCAACAGATGGACCGAAAGCTGGAAGACAATAAATTATCCACAGTGCTGCCCCTGGTGAATGGTCGCTTTCAAACGCAACCCCCCCCCCCCGGAGTTACGACGGGTAAATAGCCCTTCGCGGACGACCATGATGGGCCGATTTTCTCCCTCCCCACTCCTTCCCTCCCTCCCTCCTGCCGCCTTACATCGTTCGTTTTTCTTCTAAATCGACCCACCCGGGGGGGGGGGGTTGGAGGTTTCCCTATCACAGGTATAATAGTTATTGATCGGTTGTAATTTTCGTTTTAATTGATGTCTGCCGCTGGATGATGATGACGATGAATGGTATGATGATGATGATGATGATGATGACGATGATGATTATGGGGATGACCCCGATGGGGATGATGATGATGATGATGATGGCGATGATGATTATAGAGATGATTATAGCGATGATGATGATGATGATGGGGATGATGATGATGATGATGACGTTGAAGATGATGATGATGAACTGTTAGCGGCATTGGAAGGGCGGGCCACCCTACTCGTGCTTGATATTCACTTAACATTTGTCCCGGAAAAAGCACGCGCTTGAGCGTTTTGGGAATGACTCCCATAGACAGCCAGTCTGTGTGTGTGTGTGTGTGTGTGTGTGTGAATGATTGTGCAAATGGGCGGAGAGGCCCCCAAGGGTATTTGTTTACAAGCCGGGCTCCACAAATCAGAGGTCGGAATTGATAATGGGGTTTTGTCCATTTTAATGGCTGACAATACATGACGGCGGTAGGTGGGTCGGCTGGTTTTTATTTTTACCTCGTCACACAACTGTCACTCAGACACGTGACATCAAAGTGTCTCGCCGGTCTGGATATTGACAGGTCTAGTTTTGGGCCGGCGTCTATCTGTCAGGACGCATCTTATCGTGTGGTTGTAAGTGTCCCCGGTGCCTGTGCGTGTGTGGTTTAGGGAATGAACGAGCTGGTCGAATGGCGTGGCGATATAGCATTCCTAACCTTCTTCGGTCGGTAGTCTCCATGCACGTTAATGCTAATTTGTTGTTTGATACGTGTTACTGTTGAGGAATTATGAGGAACATTGAGTGTTCACTACATCGGCTCACGTGAGTGTGTGTGTGTGCGCGCGTGTGTCTTTATACTTCGTGTTATTGTGCTCATTTGTGTGTGTTCGGGGGGGGGGCATAAGGAATTAACACAGATAATCACAGTAAATACAACTTCGGGCCTTTTCATCATGCTGACTTAGAACACTAATAATGAAGGTTCTTGTCAAGAAAATGTCTATTTGGTGATGAGCACGTTGTCAGATGACGACGAGGATGATGATGATGATAATGATGATACTGTATCAGGATTACTAACAGCTCAGTCGAGTAGTTACCCTTTCTGGGGTTCCTGGTTAGAAGTCCCCATGCTGCCTCCCATTAGGTGTTTCTGTAGCCTCGTGGTCAGCTTATATGGGCCTCGACCAACTCAACTGTAAATGAGAATCTCCCACAAGATAAGGATTCTGTTTGAGAACTACACGGAAAAGAGTAAGTTCTGGATACTCCAGTGTAGGCTGAGGAATTATGAAGATGTTAGCATTAGACCAAAATTACTATATTATGTTGGGTTAGTTAGACATATAGATGCTACAAGAAGGAGATAATTGTACTGTTAGAAGTTGTGTGTGTGTGTGTGTGTGTGCGCGCGTGTGTGCGTGTGTGACATCTAATATCCACAAGTATGTGAACAATGTATGTAAATTTACAAATTAGTTGCATATAATAATAGACTGGTGCGACATTACACATGTCTGAGCAAGAAAAGTCCCCTGAAGAAACGTCTAGAGTTTGAATTCACGGTTCGAGCAAGAAAAGTCCCCTGAAGAAACGTCTAGAGTTTGAATTCACGGTTCGAGATTATCTGTGCCTGTACCTTATTATACACAACTAAAACACACACACACTCATACACGCAGGGGGGGGGGGGGCTGGCGGGGTTAACCATCAAACGCTTGCCCAGACCCTGAATCACCTAAATCACGGGACTACACTGTATACCGTTGGAGGTGAGAGGTCATATCCGTTCCACCCTCACACCTAATCTAAGCCCCGATCACAATATTAATGATGTGGTCTACGATATCATCTTAACATCCACATTTCAACAACAAACGAGTATCTACAACAAGCGTAATGAAGCGAAGTCAAAGATGAAACATCCCTCAGATAGGCCCCTGTCGAGATGCGAACTCAGGTGGTAGCGATCTATGGTACAACGCGCTACCAGTTAGACCACGGAGGCGCCCGTTAATCAATGTGACTGATTTTAATAACACCATGCTAACTGTCCTACATTTGTGTATGGGATCTGTGTATAAATTTATTGTTTATCCCCCACCATCCATGCGAAATACTGATTATTGACTGAGAACCAGTCGGTTACAACGTTTATATGCGTGAAAGCCCTGTAATAAGATTGCGCGATGTATATGCCACGTGTTCCTTCTCGTTAATTGGAACCAGTTTTATATAATTAAAAATACCTCAGATTAATTACCCATTGTTTACCTCATAATTAATAGCTCATACGACAGGTCTCATTTGTTTCGGGAGATTTATAGGGTTACCATACGAGTTTCTGTACAACCGAAATATCAAGTTCTGCGCCTAGCATTAGTTCAGATGTGCTTAGATATGTTTACATACATTATTGCGATCGCTTTGAAAGCGCAGTAGATAAAGCGCTGCCCTAGAAACCACCCGACCAGGGTTTGAATCCAGGGGATATCTGTGTTTATATAACACGGGATGGGATGTTTTCCTTGAGAGATGCTTCATATGTTCCAGGCATCACCCGGAGCTCCATATTTTTCGCTCTAATGCCCTGTACTTAAACATTAATCTAAGATATCCACAGTATTAGTGTATTTATGATTACGTAAGCTTTTAAAATGGGGCTTCCAATGGCGCAGCGGTTAGAGCGCTGCACTACAAACCTCCTGGTTGTGGGTTCGAATCCGGGTAATGCCCGTGTTTCTGGGACATGTTTCCCTAGAGAGTCGCCTCTCGGCCATTATAAGGTCTCTTGTCTGTCGTGCACCGAAGCTAAAAAACAAAAATCAACATTTACATTAAAAACAAGTTTATGTGAATGACGTAAACATTGTTAATAATAATATTTATGTGATTTTATGATTTATGTACTTTATAAGATCATGTTTTATCTTTAACGGCCACTTTTGTCCACATGGTAGGCTAAATGGGCCGAGCGACCTCCAAATGTAATGAAGCGTAGTCAAAGATGAAACACCCTTCAGATATACCAACGCCGAGATTCGAACTCAGGTGGTAGTGATATGTGAGCGAACACGCTACCAATTAGAGCACGGAGGTGCCCGGGTACTTTATAAATATGCATTAATGTTGTTATTATTAATATTATTATTATTATTATTATTATTATTATCAACAACAACAACATCGGTATGAGGAAAATGGTTTGACATCTCTGTGAACATTTGCTTCTTTATATTCAACCTTGAAACTCGAAACATCTGTTATATGTTTTGTTCTGGTAGTTAGAGATATCAAACTGAGATCATTTCCTGTTCGGTATCTGTTTAGAGGAGACAGGAGATGAAAGAACGTTCGAGAGGTTGGTCATTTCCTGGACCTGTCCATTATTTGTTGATACACGGCTGGTGGGAGATATGACTGCTCGAACATCATCAGAATT
Source organism: Paralvinella palmiformis (assembly GCA_025642065.1). Lineage (NCBI taxonomy): Eukaryota > Metazoa > Annelida > Polychaeta > Terebellida > Alvinellidae > Paralvinella > Paralvinella palmiformis. Next base: position 184,576 of record JAODUP010000072.1, read on the forward strand.
ATAATGGCTTCCTATATAACAGAATATTTTATTTATGCAGCACACAATGGGCCCTCCGTGGCCAAACTGGTAGCGCAGTTGGCCACAGACCTACAGCACCTGGGTTCAAACCCCCGACCGGGCTATGACAGAGGGATGTTTCCTCTTTCATTTCGTATCAGGACCTTTGATAACCGGACAGCCCATTTAGTCTACGATGTGTACAAAAGTGACCCACAAAATGGCAACATTTACATTTGTATGCACACACACACGTGCGCGCGCGCGCGCGCACGCACGCACACACTAATGGCTTAATGCAATTCTTTTGTGGCCAATAGCCTTTTTGTTCAGCATATACTAATAACAATGACTTTAATTATCATGATCAGTCGTTTTATTGTTTCAATCTTTCATAAATTAAGGGTTTTTGTGGGTGGAAACATTGTAATAAGTTTGTGTTTATAGCGATCGCTTTGAGCTAGCTTTTATGTGACTGATTAAATATACAGCAGAATATGCACGCGCGTTCAGTGTTGGCACACAGATAGTAGTAATACACTTATGATAAAATATACTGAAACACACACACAGGTTGATGACGTCAGTACACAACTCTGAATGACGGAAATTGCCGAGTGGAAACGAAGGTAAACGAATATTAATAAGGGTGCCTAATATACTTATATTGTTCCCGATTGCTGCCAAAGGTCTGAATTTCCGCGTACCCGCAAGCTAGCTATCCACTTATTATAATCTCGTTGACATTTGATAATATTACAGATTTGATCAACTGAAAATATCAAATGGCTGGATTTAGTCTTGCCTACTCTTTTGGGCGCCTCCATGGTGTAACTAGTAGCGCGGTTGGCCACATATCTCAACTACCCGAGTTCAAATCTCGGAGTGGTTATGTCTGAATGGTGTTTCATCTTTCACTGCCCCTCCGTACTTAAGTCAATTGGAGGTCGTTCGGACCAATCTTAGTCTACCCTCTGCACAAACGTGGCCGTTAGATATCAACGACCATCTTGCCTGGACTTGCCTCATATTTCAGAGTAGCCTATAATGAAAATATTGAGATAAAATGGTAAACGAGAGATTGGATAGAATGTGACGGCTGGTCTGTATCCAATATTAAAGATATATGTCAGAGAGTTGTTTATAACACACACACACACACACATTAAAATTTGTGCCAGTTAGATTGTCTCATGGTGGGTAATATTTAAAGTTTCAGTATCCAGTATGGTTTAGTGTGGTGGGCTAGAGTAACCAATTCTCTTATAATCCGTATAATTTGGCTTCAGGACACGGCTCGTGGACACGCCACACGTCTTTATGTATTTGACTTAGTGAGGTGCCTAGCGCGGATGACGTAAGTGTCAAAACGGTCCGACCCTTTCACATCGCGGAGAGATACGTTATCCCCAAACAGAAAAAAAGAGGTCCTCTTCGTTGGCACGAAAACAAACCGGCCTGCACTTATCTCGGCCAGACAGGATTTCGGATAGTTAACCCATCCACCACCAAGCTCACCAGACACCTACACGTATATACATACACGCCCATACCCCCACCCACCCCGGGCTGCTGGTATCGTCTCCACGCTCCATCCACGCCTCCACCCCCAATATTCGGGATCAGTGACGTTCAGTGTTCTCCAATCGTCGGCTTTAATTCACGACATCTTCCTAGGCCCGTAATGACTCGACCAGGTCACTCGTCAGACGAGTCAATGTTGATTGATGGTCGATGTGTGTGCGTCGATCGGCACCAGACGAGGATTCGGTGGGCGGTGGTATTTATACGAACGAGGAGGATGTGGGGGGGGGGGAGGCTGACGATGGGACTTAGTCCTGTGTCATCAAATCGTCTATTTATTCGTGTAATTATTTTAGATAAGATCCCACAGGCACGCACGCACGCACAGACACGACATCGCGGCGATGACTGTTGTTATTGACGGGCTAGGCTTAGATCTTCTTCGTCATCTTTCCATGTTGTTGCTGTTGTTGTTGTGTTTTTATTTCGTCATTTTTCCGGATCCGTCTAGCTCAGACGCGCGTCTTGCACGTGCGACTAGTAATCCCGACAGTGGGCTGTCTAATCGCTGAGTTGTTCCTGTTTTAGCTCGTCTTCCACCGTGTGTTTGTGTGTGTGTTTTATTTACCAGAACCCATCATCTGACAGCGGAGGCAGTTTTATTAGATGTTTACACCGCTCCGTTCTGCCGAAAAACAGGTTTGGCGAATATTATTAGAACATCAACTTTGGAGAAGCTTCGCCGATAACCTCCCACAATCACTTAACCAAGGTAACTCCTGCCAGATATGGTTGCCCCGGGTTACTGATTGTTATTGCCGCAACAAACTTCCGTCCCAGGTGAGTCGGTTTGGCACCGAACTTCACTTCCAGGATGAGGACGGAGGGGGGTGGGGTGATCCTATTTCTGGCCTAACTCGACAATATATCCGTCGGGGGGTCGTCGTTGATGGCGTCTTTGTTGACAGGCCAGTTGACACTTGGTGCCCTTTAGTCACCTTTAGGTGTGACCCTTTCCTGATGGTGTGATGTCATCGTGTATTGTCGTCACGTCACGGTGTTCAGCGCGATGATGTAATGGGATTGCGGCAATGGCCCGTAATAACGGGGATGTTTTTAGTGACTGATGTGATGTGACATCGTGTGACATCGTGTGACAATGATGGATTAATTTGCTGGCCTCACGATTCGCGTTACCACGTCATAAAGGATGTAATTGATGTGTTTGGGTGGCGGGGTTGGTGAGATTCTGATTATGAACGGAGTGAGTGAGTGAGTGAGTGAGTGAGTGAGTGAGTGAATACACGAATTGTATATTTATATTTTATCCATCACTCTGTCAGATCAATTAACCAGTCTTTCTTTATCTAATCCAAGTGACGTACAACAAGGGGCACAATATCCTTCCCCTCCAACCTACCCCCCCCAATACCTGTTCTATGGATTCCCACTGATTGTTGTCATCTTTACTCAAATATGAGTTTTGTTCTCTATGAATAGAGAACTGACGGCTCTAATCATAAACAGGTGTATAACGTCTTGACATCTGCTCCGGATAAAGTGAAGCCATTTTAATAAAAAGATCAGATAAAAGTTTATACTCGGATATTATCATTTACTCGTCATCAATGTGTTGTGGGCGTAACTATGGCAACGCAGTGGTGTGACCAAATCAACTCGCCAATGGTCTTAACTGTGCATCTCGTCTGGGTGTGTGTGCGTGTGTGTGTTGTATGCGTACTGTGTTTCAGTATGCCGACTGTAATTAGTAAAAACATCATATTTACGTTTCCCTCTGTACTATTTTATGTTAAGTGATAGTTACTTTACGTGAGTTATGTTTGTAATAATATGTTCTGACTCTCTGGAGATAACTTTTCGTCATTTTTCAGTTATTAACAGACAATAGTTTTGCTGAAAGTTATGATGCTTCAGTGTGTGTGTGTGTGTGTGTGGGGGGGGGATTCTTTAAAATAATTACTGTTGTTCTATATAATGTCCATCTAAATGTGCCTGTGCCTGTTTATAAGTTTTATAACACGCACGCACACGCCCCCCCCCCCACATACAATATACATGCTATACACATAAACACACACACACGCACACACACACACACACACACAAAACATACACATACACGCGCACATGAACGCACATACACACACAGAGAGAGAGAGAGAGAGAGCACACACCATAACATGATACTGTCATAAGCAATCACCAAGTTATCATATTATAGATTGTCAGGATATGAGCTGGGCAGAGGGGTAATAACTGATACCAGAGCCTGTCGTGGAATACATCTGCTAAGGTCAATTAGATGACCCGAAGAGGTCAGAGGCCAGTCCTCTTATAATCAGTCCACGTGATATAAAACAGTGCCTACCTGTGTATCATTAGCGTTAAAAAGTGGCTCGCTGTTTCGACAGAATGTGACTTTTAAGCGTTATAAGAACTCGACAAGTAGTGTGTTTTGACAACACTCAGCCATGAAGGATTACGGTTTTAATAAATTGATCAATTTAATAATTGAAGTGAATGTGTTTTGTGCCTTGGACGAGCTGCGTCTAAATTGATGACAAAGAAATGTTAGTGTGGGCGATTGTTAACTGAATAGTTTGTTGACTTGGTCCGTTTTCTGAATATGTGAGTCATTGTTGTCGAAGAAGAGAGTAAAATTAAACTTGTGGGGGAGGGGGAAATATTTGTTTGGCATGTACTTTATTTTATAGGTTGTGTGTATGCGTGTGGTTCACTGTGTGTGTGTGTGTATGTGTGTGTGTGTGCACGCACGCCCGCATGCACGCACCAAGACATGCATGGTTTACGGTGTCTCTGTTTTGTTTGTTGTGATGTTTCGTGTGCCGTTCTCTCTCTCTCTCTCTCTCTCTCTCTCTCTGTGTGTGTGTGTGTGTGTGTGACCAATGTGCACTCACCGCTAACCGACAACCCCTACTCTCTACACACCCAGTATTACACCTATTGTTATAGTTTCATTAATATTCAACTTCGTCTTGCGTCATATACATTTGAGCAACTACATCATATACTTCAAGAAACCACACAGTAGATGGGGTAGTCTTAACAAACCATTCAGTAAGATCACCTCTCCTACCACCCCCACTCCCCAACCACCCTCAATCCAGCATACCACGTTTTGTGATCTATTTCGTGATCTATTTGAGGTGTTTGTAATTATATGATAGTATATGATGTAGGTCTAGTAGCCAGCTTTTCGTCTCATTATCTCCGTGTTTGGGATCCTGGTTGTTCTGTTGTGGAAATAAACCGGCCCTTACCACGGCCTGCTGATGCTGGACTGATTATCAGGAACCCAAGATCCAGTAGATCCATCTAATATAGGTAACACAGTTACAGGTGTGCCTGCTTATTTTATCTTCTATATGTATAGAGTGAGTGAGTGAGTGTTCTTTATTTAGCATCGGCGCTGGTCAAGACTGGGATATATTGTCGAGGGGCGATTCTCAAAGGAAACATCCCACAAACGCTAGTAATACTGGGAATTTAATCCGGATCGGAATGTTTGGAGCATCGCGCTCTTCCCAGAGTCTACCCCTAGAGAAAACTGCTACTTGTCCAGCCCGATTTGTTATTGACATAAAATGCAAGAGTGCGTGAGTGAGTGAGTCGGTCAGTCGGGCGGGAGACGGGTGGTTGGTCGATAGTGAGGCTTTTTTTCTGCTGGATGAAACTTTCATCAGACGCAGGCAAGTCTCATGACCGGAATGTCTACGGTGCAGTGTGCTACTACTAAATGCACTTTACACTGTACTATATATACATTGCCCTTTTACCGGTTTCCGATCCTTCTACTGGAATGTTCTCTTTCGGTCGCCATCTTTGTCTTTACCCGATGCTTCGATTATCGGGTTTTGTTTAGTAGCAATATCCACGCATTGTGTCAAAATATTGCCATCAAAGATTTTTTCAACGAAGAAATGCTCCACGGACGGAGACATATTTCGAACTCTTCTTTGGTGTGACGTCTTTAGGTTAGATCCGGGGATTTTCGCCACCGAAGCCATTTCGCTATCGAGGCCATTCCCCTTGATGGGCATATTTGCTGCAAATTATCGCTGTAACGTACTTCGTAATGAACATATTTTAATGACCCTTGACAAGTGGACAACATTCCTGTGAGAATTCCGGATTTCAGCTAGTTCAGGATAGAATGGAGTAGTAGAAGGAGCTACTTGTCATTCAGGTGTATTGAACCAGGGTAACTTGATTGATCCCTGTGGTTGTGATAACTCACTTAACCCCCCCCCCCCTCCAAGTCATCCCGAGAACTAATGACTTGCTACAGGTATATGGGAAGGATGTGCCCTAAATGCCCAACGTTCTTTTTGTGATTAGGAGTGAAAAGTCATAGTTATGAAGATATGTCTGTGTCTTTGTATCTCCATTCTAATAATTTTCCTCTTAAAGGTTTTTTTGGTGGCCAAATCAATACCTTTTTTAGAATAATTCTAATAACGATGACTTTTATTAAGGTATTTAGTCATTCCATCACCTATGATGTATTACACAAGTCATACAGAAAACACGTGCTTTTGTGGGTAGAAATGTCGTAATAATTTGATGTTTACACGGATTACTGTGAAGTGGCCACCAGATGGGGCTAATTAGGTATGCCGCAGAATACGCACACGCGATCAGTGCTGGCAAGCATAGAATGGTGACGTAACACACATAACCGAGCAAAACAATCCTAAGACGGACACACGTTGATGACGTCAGTACACAACTCTGTCCGCCGAACTTACCGAGTGAAAACGAACAAAACCGGATGGTTTTGGTTTTGTTGTTCGGGGAGAATCCCCAGGCTGTCGCTTAATCAGCACAGCCTCTATGTTGGAGTGGTTGAGAAACCTCCTCCCCCACCACTCACAGGGGAGCAGTACGGAAAGATGGAGCCGAAATACCCTGAGGGTGGTCACTGCCAGAGTGTTTTACGTCCTCAGGGGCTGTTTAACGTCCCCCTTTATTTTAAATAATTCAGTGGAGACGGCAGCGCCATTTAACGTGGTCAGCCACCCACGATGTAGTGAGCCGAGAAATTAATCCCTGGAAAAGTTTCGACCTCTTACTGGGTTCGAACCTGCGACCGTTGGTACCAAGTGCCGAGTGCTTAACCGCTAGGCCACCGGAGCTCACTACAAAACCGGATATTGATGAGGCTGCCTTATAATATGACATCCGATTGCTGCTCTGGATCCGAATTTAATCAAATCACAGTTTTAACAAAGTTAAATTTATAAAATGGCTAGTAATTAGTCTATTTATTTACATTTTGTAATAAGGAAAGAATGATATATTTCGGAGTAGGGTGAAAATTTACAAATAATCGCTTTAAGAGGATCATTGATTGACTAGAGTATTGTCAAAAGGTTCATTGAACACTATTCTCTTTGATTACCTCTCTTAGTTGACCAACTGGCAGAGAATTGTTGTGTCTAATCTTCCCCATTGGAATGGCTAAGCTAGAACCTCCCTTAAGCAATCACTGCTCTCTAAGAATGGTAGCATAAAGTTGGTTCTATTGCAATACACAATTAGAAGTTTAGTTGAGTTGATTGAAGTTGTTTCAACTCGTTGCTGATCGCATCTGGAACACACGGCCAGGGTGTGACCCCATAGAGTAACACATCCCAGAAACACGGCTATGGGTCGGATTTGAACCTACAACCTGGAGGTTTGCAGTCCAGTGTTCTAACCACTGTCCCATTGGAATGCCTTTGAGAGATACAGAGTGGCAGCAGTATATTCTTCTAGTCTCTCGGTAAATAGTAAATTGTTCATGTAGGATATCTAATTATATGATAGTATCATAGAATGGTAGAATATTATTGAATTTGGCCATGCAGTATACATCATTATATATATTCTTTTTGAAGTTCATTTATATTGATAAACAATGTTTCAAATGATTTTTGACAGACAGAATATAGTTAGTGGATATATATTGTTATAAAGATCATTGTGATTGATTATAATTAGGGTAATTTATATTGATGATATGACAACAACTATGATGCTCTCTCTCGCTCTCCCCCTCTCTCTCATGTGTGTGTGTGTGTGTGTGTGTGTGTGTGTGTGTGTGTGTGTGTGTGTGTGTGTGTGTGTGTGTGTGTGTGTGTTATACATATACAAAATAGATGAGAGAATTCCCAGTCTGTGGTCAAGTCAAATATTTGTTTTCTCTTCACATTATTGGTCAGTATGACATAGCTGTATGTTCTATGTTTATATTAATAATGTCACAGAAGGTGACATATAGATGTCTGGTGTTGTTCTCTCTCTCTCTCTCTCTCTCTCTCTATATATATATATATATATATATATATATATATATATATATATAGAGAGAGAGAGAGAGAGAGAGGGGGGGAGACATCATAGTTGTTGTCATATTATCAATGTAAATTACTCTAATCTAAACAATTTGTTTCCTCTCCACTAGAAATTTCATATTTTATCACTCTTGTAAATCATCCTTATTAGTCCTAATTCCAAACTTGTTGCAAGCTTCTCATTCATATGAGCAACGAACTGACTATCACGTGACCTAATCTAGATAAGTTTAGCATTTCTTTATATATATATATATATATATATATATATATATATATATATATATATATATAATCAGGACAGTACACTAAGGATGTTAGAACCCTATATCTCAGTAGCACATGTTACCTTGGAGCTAATTACATCTGGATCCACCCAACTCAGTAATAACTTATCTCAATGTGTTATCTAATTAACGTCCACCCACTTTAGTGGCAAGTTATCTGGGATTTCATCTAGCTAAAACTTCCCTAACTCCTCGGAAAATCCCGTTCAGAAACACACAACACCCCCCTCCATTCCCCCCTCCCCCACCACACACACACACACACATACACGCGCGCATAACCCACTAAGACGTGATGTGATGTCTTATCTCACCGCAGGTTAAATCCTGACGAGACTAAACCTCAATCACGTTGTTCCTGGTATTAATGTTAGTCAGAGATCCCTTAAAGCTGAGATCCTCATCATCTGTGTGTAAACCATTTGAGGAAATACTTTAATCTAAAGTGATCTGAGCTTTGGATGCGATCGCTCACGGATCCGTGGTCTGAGGAGGTTTATGAACATCTTATATTAACCGGATAGTGCCGCGGTAGGACGACAGAGGGCGTAGATTTACATTCTCTGGTGAAATATGACAAATAGTTATTTAGTAGATACTGTTTGTACTGGTTCTCGTTAGGTCTGAAAATAGCATCATAGCAACCCTCTCTGTCAGTTGGTTGTTTTGAGGAGTTTGGATGGATGGGGGGTGTATTTAGATGAGATGTCAAAGTAAATAGGTGTATTGTTACTATTTTAAAGAGTTGTATTTATTTTGTTTAAACGTAAATAAGTGAGTTAAATAAATAAGTATATAAATAATAATAATAATATAGGAGCCATTCATTCAAAGTGTCTCTACAGTGATAACACAACAATATATATATGTAAAAACCAGTAAGAAATTTGAACAATTAACTGTTATATATCAAGAAAAACAATCTTGTGCAGATCACTTTTTAGAATAGGTTTGAACTTTTCAAGACCTGATGTACTTCAAACTTCTTCCACCAGCAATCTGTTCAACAAATTAGGTGGGGGGAGGGGGCTGCTACACTAAATCTACCCAATCATTATATGACTTGAGTCGAAACTCAAGTACCCGCAACAATATCTGACTGGATGACCCGAGTTTTGGGGGATGACTTTTTACTGGACATAAGTGCACACAGGTATTCAGGTGCTATACCATTGATAGGTTTATAAGTTTTCGGTGAAATCTTGAAACGGATATGCTATTTAACAATGTAGGTTTTGAAGAATTCGGACGATATGATCATCATAGAGTATTTCTCACTGTGCACTATTCTTAATTATATGGGGGCAATTGTTGTTATAATCAGATATTCCATACAATAGGGAGTTACGTTAGTCTCTGTGAGATGTAACAAAGACATTTATCGTTGAATGGCAAACGTTTTCTGTGAATGATGGAATGTGCTTAAAAACTTGTGTTAAGACTATCATGTGTTAACATGCTATGTTAGTGCAATATATATATATATATATATATGTGTGTGTGTGTGTGTGTGTTTGTGTGTGCATGTGCGTGCGTGCGTGCGAGTTGACTTATAAATAAAGTTTATTATAGAGAGATAGCGATAACAATCATGTTTAAGGCTTCTGTTGGTGAATGTGATGATGTTAGACCGAATTAGTGCTAATTAAAATATTATTATTTTTATAGAAATGCAAATTTATAATCGTATTAAATATATAATTTACTATGATAATTGGAAACAAACATCAGGCGGTCAACATTAGTAGTATACCTTGATGTGAATGAGTTGATGATGATTGGTTGATGATTGATGTTTTATGGCCACTTTTGCCTTCATGTGAATGACTAAGAGATGAGTATATAGTTTAACATTGTATGCCATTCCTACATATGTGTGTGTGTGTGTGTGTGCGTGTATGTGTGCGTGCGTGTATGTGTGCGTGCGTGCACGCCATCCCATTAAACATTTCATCAGCTAGCCGCCATTTTTCGTCTCTCTGTATACAACGGCCTCAACTACAATTTCTATATTTATGTGATTTTCAGCACTTCTCGACGATACACTATTTACATTCCAAGACCACGCCTGTGAGGACAATCGCCTTCGTATACGCTGTCCTTATGGTACCACGATTAACATTCAGTGGGCTCAATATGGACGAACTCATCCGAGCGACGAAATGTGTCCATTTAGCGGATACAGGCTCTGGAAATCACAGAAAACTAAAAAGGAGGAAAACACCCAATGTTTAGCGTCATCAGCCCTCCAGGTAAGCTTATTGTTGATGTTACATCATTATCAGCGAATGGAGACTGTTCTTCGGGGTGTCTTCATTCCATCTTATTTCTTTCGTGCGTTGATGTTCTTCAACTTTGTAGCCTTTTTATGCGCCATCGTTGTCATGAAAATAGAAAAGTATACGTTCACAGACACACACACAAACGCGCGCGCGCGATTCCGTGGTCTAGCTGGTAGTGCGTTGGATCACAGATCACTACCACATGAGTTCGAACATCGGCGTGGTCATATCTGAAGGGTGTTTCAGCTTTTACTTCGCTTCGTTAGCTTTGGCCGTAAAAAATCATTCATCAATCAATCACACGCGCGCGCCCGCTCGCGCGCGCACACACACAGAGAGAGAGAGAGAGAGAGAGAGAGAGAGAGCAACTTCTCTTGATATTATTTCACGGATTTTGAGACAAATTCAAATGCTGTTTCAGTTCTATTATGCACGACCACAAAGACCCATAAATACAGAAAAGAATACAACTGCTTTCTCTGACAGTTGCTTTCTGAATTAGATTTTTTTCTGAAAAAAGGCGGCCATTTAGAAAAGAGCCCATTTTCTGATTGATGTCCGTGCGGCCGTATATCAGCGACTAATCGCAGTCAAAAATCACTACCTCCAGCCAGAAATGTGTCCATAGTTCTGGATGCGAACCACTCCATTACTCAAACAATAAACGCCAAAGCGGACCATAAAGTGGATGAAGTACGTAATTTGGAGCAATGTTTCGTTGCGGCGTACCAAACACCGAAGAGCCCTCATCCCTCACCGAACAGTAGTAGCCAGCAGCCCCAGTCGGTGTGGATGGATACGCAGTGTGGAGCCTTTTGTGTTTGATGTGTGTTTCGGCTGCCGATGTATGAAATATTTAAGAACTCGTCATCGAGTTGACATAACCAAGGACGGAGACGTTATCATCGTCGTCGTATGAGCCAGCTACTGTGGGAATGTTATGCCATCAATACCGTTTGTGTGTGTGTGTGTGTGTGTGTCTGTGTGTGTGTGTGTGTGATAGATTTCCAACTCCTCATCTGATACCAAAATATAGGACAACGTATACAAGATAAAGTGAAGTTAATACTGCCTTCCAGCTATATGACTGACGTGTATACATCAATTTCTTATTATTGATGGTTATGTCTCTACCAGAAGGTCGGATTGGTTAATTTGTATCTTTTATTGCGTCTGTTTTACTAATTTCTTTGAGGAGGGGGGGGGCCAGTCAATCCGCTCTGAACGCGATCGGTGAGGAGGGGGAGGGGCCGTTCACCTGTCAATCCGCTCTGAACGCGAACGCATCTCTTATTCGTTTCTCTTTCCTTCTGTTCATCTACTCTGCCCACTTTCCACGATGGTTCGGTCTAACTGTTTGACCGGGGCGCTTCGATGTTGCAATGGTTATAACGCGACGCTATTAACCTAGAGGTTGTGGGGTCAAATCCGACTAGTACCTGTTTTTGTGGGATGTTTCTCCCGGGAGTCGCCCTCGGCTTTGTGTCCCTGGTGTATCTAGAGCCGAGCCTATACAACTTAACGCAACTCAAGTCGTTAATTGTTTGACTTCTGTGAAGATCTGTGAATTTGTTCGTTCAACCATCTTTCTAACTTTTTGGAACCCAGAACCCTCGTAACGTGTATCATAAGATTAACATATTTCGGGTATGTGATTCGCCCCCCAGTAAGTCGTACCCAACGGACTAGCTTGCCTATAGCTATCCTATAATCCTTTCAGATATCATAAGTTCAAACCGTTTCGACGCTATCCTTTTAACTTCCATTTGTAAGCATTTTAATGCTTTTTTTCTAACTGATATCAACATGTTTACATCTCCTAATGTGTAGACTTCTACTTGAAAACTTGCTTCTCACGTTGATGCTAACTGCATCTCGCCATATTCTATAATTATCGCCATCTTTCTGACCTGGTTCTCCGATTTCATCTGTAGATATAATGTCATGTTACATGACTTTATAGACCATTTTCCTATGACGATTTCTTATTCAACCTTGACATAGCCGTTTAGGCTGTATACAGTAATGGCAAATGTTACCTGTAAATGTTTCATGTAAGGTCGCTTAGGCCGTGTCTCGATGTCATATTGTCATACAGTTGTAAGGACGAAGACATCATTTTCCAGCGATATCACGTTGGGTCTAGAAAAATGGCTATAAAAAAGTTTTAGAAAGATGCCGTGAGCTGTTTTATTCAATGGGAAATAGTTCATTTTAAATCAAGTTGGATTGTGTACCTGCGGGGTCGTTCTTAGGAAGGTGTGGGGCGCCTCCGTGGTCTAACTGGTAACGCGTTGGATCACAGATCACTACCACCTCAGTTCGAATCTCGGCGTGGGCATATCTGAAGGGTGTTTCAGCTTTGACTTCGCTTCATTACATTTGGAAGTCGCTGGGCCCATTTAGCTTACCTTATGCACAAAAGTGGCCGTAAAACACCAATCATCATCAACATCATGTTAGGAAGTTGTGGGTCAGCCATGTTATAATGGTGAAACGTCGTACCTTAATTCAAACAAATTGACGACGCAGCGAGCGATCACGCAAATAAATACTTTTAATTTTGGATTGGTAAAACACAATTCTGTACCCTGTGCTTTAATGCATTGTGCACCCCTCACACATTGTAAACGCTTTACAGTAGATTAGCCTCGCTGAAAATGTGGTGTCGTTTGTAAAATAGTTACGCCAGTGTGAAGTGCCTGTTCCATTTACAAACCTAACAAAGACCGTTTGTTCTAAAGTGAAATCATTATTATGGATAAACAAAAACAGATTTGTTCAAAGTGCGGGCGTAATTTAACTTGTTCTTTCCGCTGAAACGTTTCGTGTCATTTACTTGGAATTGCTCCAGGTCTGAAGGTCAGGGTTGTCGGTCACGTGATCAGAAGGGCCGGTCCCATTGGACTTCCATGTTTTCGTTGTGGTCAGCTTTTCTTGGGACAGCGATTACTCACCGATAAGGGTCACATCACGGAGTAGTAGTAGTTCGACTCAGACCTGTGTTCTTCTTCACCACCACCCCCCGTTCCCCCCACCCCTTCCACCACAACTCGCTGACAGTAAGAAGACATGCAATGGCATCGTATTTTGTGGCGAAATAACCGGGTGCGCTCTCCATGGCGGCGACGGTGACCGTTATTCAACGTGTTGTCGCTCGCTTGCCCCCCAAAATCTCACACCCATTCGTCGACATTATTGGCCGAGGAGCGTATTGCTTCGGAGATGACACCAAGTCGTACAGCAACGCTAAAAGGGCAACGGCATCTCGTCGTTACCGTACACCGAGTCCCGATGATGTAAAGTGGACGCCATTACGGTATAGTTTCCCAAGAGAGAGTATATTCGTGCGTTATGGTTATTGCCTCGGTTTATAGCGCCTTCCCCGCTGAGCGTTAATAGATAGAAAATAGACAAGTTATCAGTGTCAAGTGGTGATTGGTTAGTCGGCAGCAATCAGCGATCTCTCCTTTGATGACTGTTGATAAATAACCTCGCACTTGTAGCTTCGGGCTTATTTACGCGCACGATGTACCCTGTTAAGTAGCCTATGTGTGTGTGTGTGTGTGTGTGTGTGTTTGAAGGGGGGTGGGCCTGCGGTTGGCCTTTCCGAGTGGCGTTTGAGTCACATTCCTAGATGTTATCAGGTGTGAAAAAACTTTCACGCGCAGCCTTCCTTCTTATTAACGCACCCGTATCAGCCCCAGGAGGGAGATTACAATATGACATCTGTAAAGATATGGGTAGTTTGTTTATACTTTCTGGCATTATTTCTGTTCATTATTTATGTGTGGTCATTGTGTGTGTGTGTGTGTGTGTGTGTGTGTGTGTGTAGAGAGAGAGAGAGAGCAAATGTCCACCTCGACCATATTCTAAGTTCTATTCGGAAAGTTATTTGCAATGAATTTTAGAGGCGTCAGCAGTCTCGATCAGATATAGACAGAGGGCGGATAGATAGATAGAAAAATGGACAAATGAATATATAGCGGATAGATGGAATGTCTAGAGAGAGAGGGAGAGATGGGGAGATGCTTCTCTCTGCAGCATATAAAACTAATTTAATTTAATGCCGTGTTAGTTTATATTCGATTGGACCTTGTATACAGGGGTACCTCACCATGTTTATACAGTCATTTGATTAATTCCATTTTCATTTTTACACACACACACACACACACACAGACACACACACAGAGAGAGATTGCAGTATTTTATATTCACCTGCTTACCCATACTGCCATAATTACCGCGTGATACCCTTTTAACTGTCTTCCGCTAAACATATCATTTAGTACTAAAACTTGGCATCACTTTGACATTTGGATGGCAACTTGTCTGGTACAGGGAGACGCAGCCATCTGAATGGAGTATAATTAAATGTAACCGTATCCGAAGACTGATCTCACATCACTCCGTGTCATGAAGAACCGTAGCCGGCATGCAATCACATCGTTGTTCAGTTTTTATGCCTTCCACTGATACAGAAAGATAGAATTCGCAAACTTAGCGTGGAGTGGTTTCAATATATGTCACGGCGTGTTGTTCTTGTGTTGTTCCGATTGAACGATGTACATCCTACATGAGATTATATGCAATCGAATGTGTATATCCGGATTATAGATTTGGGTGGGGTATGGGCGTATCTCCCTCCAAGAAAGGAGGGCAAGAATGAAGTGCGCGTTACCTTCCTTGCTCTCATGCATGTCCCCATCATGCGCATCAAATCTAGGTTCTTGACATTTTTCTATCCAACGTACCGTATACCAAGTTGTATACCGAGTTGATTGTGGAAAACATTTGTCTGAGAAATACTAAATGAACGCCATGTTCGCTTCATTCATACTTTATGCCTTCATATATCATCTCGCTGTCAGAGAAACTTGTGTTCATTCTAGCCCGAGGTGATTCTTCGGAATACCCCGCTGGCTGATGCGGCTTCCTCTTCACAAGAAGAACTCGGAGCCCCGCAGCATCCCGGGATATTCAATTTGAAATGTTGTCCTAAAACAGGTGATGACTGGCTGTCTTCATACGTCATCTGCATATAGTGATAAATACCACCCATGTTTAAAAAAGAAGCATATTCACGTTGTCAGGTAGATCATTGGTATATGTTGCCTTGCCACGATAATAATGTGTGACCTTGTTGCATCACACACGTCTGTCCGTCGGTCGGTATATAAAACTTCGTCCTGGCCATTCTTTTGTGAAATAGTTTTAAATGGATGGCTGGTTAAAAAATGAAATTGCAGAAAAAGAGGACATGTGTGTAATTTTACTAAAGGTACCTGCTTTTGTGATTAGCAGGTTTCAGAATTTGAGATGCCGTTCATTAGTGCATGTGTGTGGGGATGAGAGCATGGGTACTGACACACACAAGCATATACACACACACAAGCACGCACGCACTCACGCATACACACACACACACACACACACACTAATTTCTGAATGTTTCTATTATATAAAGCCGTAGTTTTACAAAGTGAATAATAGTTTTGCTGCAGCGCCAACAAATTTATTACGTCATCAACGCGCAGTACTAAAACTGATAAAAGCTTCTGTAATCTCACATAATTTTCAGCTTATTTCGTGACGAGTTTTATTAAATGTTCACCATAAAATAGCGCAGTGTGAGTGTTGACGTCGTTTGCTCTGTGTGCGTTTAACAAATACTTGTATTATAAACGTTAAGTGGGAATGTTTTGTTTTGTATCATGATTATTGAACACCATCGTTAGTGTACATTATCTGGTTGTATTACGAACTGTCCTTAGCTGTAGAATGTTCTGGATCGCAGAACAACCCAGTTATTGCTATATAATCGGGTTAAACATGTCACTGAGTGTAGTACTAGGTTCGTGTGTGATTAAGAACAATCACCCTAGTTATCTGTATCTAAATAATGAACCTGTTCGTTATATTTGTGTGTTTGTTTAAGTGGAATGTTATCCCTAAATTCAACTCTCTCTCTCTCGCTCTCTCTCTCTCTCTCTCTATATATATATATATATATATATATATATATCAGAACTCTGGAAGTTATTTTGCTAACTCTGTAATGCCCAGTTAATAATTACCAAATTCCCCCTCCCCCCAAAAAAACCTACAACCACAATTGCTATGCATGTATTATTGGCGAGAACTATTTGCCAACAGCAATCACGAAGAATGTGATGGGTTTTAATTGTTTTAAATCATGATTTTATTTAACCTGCTCTTTAAATGATGTTAATATTGATATGCGGTTATACTTTAACAGTGTCCACAGTGATGTTCTTAACTTCCTTTTGTCAATAAGGTGTGTTGTGTAATATGACAGTTTGTTTTATCAACCAATACTCAACGCGACACCAATATCCAATGCCAGTATATATTTCATGTATGTTCCGTTAAATTAATTTTGTGCCAGTTTTCGAGCAATACTATGGGTGACTTGTACACAAAATGTAAAAAATACACGAGTAAATACTTAAATTGGTGTAGTAAGCAGCCTACTTTGACACACGTCATCATTGTATTATGTCAAAATTTCTTTCAACTATTTAAAATAAGATCCCCAGTTTTCCTGAAGGATAACCCGCCTTCAAGGTATGTCGTCGCAGTATGGGGTGTAGGACAGTTGCTCACCGGACAGTTGCTCACCGGACAGTTGCTCATCCGGACTCTTGCTCACCAAGCAGATGAAAAAGTGGACACTTGCTCACCAGTGAATTTTTAATGAGAGAAAAAAACACATAATTATATTAATAAAATAAAATAAAATAATCTCTGAACTTTAATGCCCTAATAATTGGTAATATTCATCCCAATAATTATATAGGTAATAGGATACTAAGAAATATATTTCTGAATTAAAAATCCATAATTTTTTCTCATTAAAAATTCACTGATGAGCAAGTGTCCACTTTTTCATTTGCTTGATGAGCAAGTGTCCGGGTGAGCAACTATCCGGTGAGCAACTGTCCGGGTGAGCAGCGGTCCGTACTCCGCAGTATGTCCCATGGGTGTTTCCTTAAGACACGGTTTTTTACGGTATGTTGCTCTTAACCGTTCAGATGTGCCGATGTAAATAAGCTAAAAATGCCATTACCAAAGTTAACTAGTCATCATTACTCGGTGCTAACGGGTGGCGTGTTCCATTTTAAGTGATTTTAACACAAAAGAGAGAGACTTCGCCCCGGAGATTAAACCCGATGGACCGTGTTATATGTAAGTGGGGGAAATAATTACCTGTCCGATGTGTCACTGATAATTACTCATCAGCTTTGATAATGAGAGCTTCATCTAGGAGACAGTCACCTGAATATTCTAAACGGGGCGCACATTGGGACATCCGTCCGTCCGTCTGTCGGTTCTGGGCTGCTGATGTAACGGGAGCTGGTGAATTGAGGAGACGTTGAGTGATAAACGTCTCCTCGGAATGTTGACTGAGTTAGTTTGTTTCTCCGTTTACTGTTCAAGACGACATCTTCCCAGATCGGCGCCGGTCCATTAGTCTGATTGGCTGGAATTGCTTCAGGATGGTGTCCGGAAGAACGACCCGCCACCCGGGATAGACGTAAACCTAGCTGGCGTTATAGAGCTATCTCTCTCTCTCTCTCTCTCTCTCTCTCTTAGCTAGTCTATAAATTTTAATGTTTAGGTAATCAGATGTAACGAGTCAGGAGCGGCTCGCTGATTTCCTGATCTTGTTTATCGGTCTGGATCAAAGGTTGCCATCCTGCATGAGAGTTATTATCTACGTTGTTTATGGACTCCGGGATTTGGTCGTGATATTTATTATCTTGTTTTAAGGCCTTCCTGTCATGTAACGGTTAACTTTGTGTATATCCTAATGTCACGATCGACGAACCATGCGTCTGGATTTGTGGTGATCTGGAATAGGATCCCGGATATAATCTGACATAATGTGTGGATCGTTATTATTTAAAGAAAAGTATTAAGAGTCTGACGGACGGACACACACACACACACACAGAGAGAGAGAGAGAGAGGGTTGCGGTACAAACCTTCGAGTTTTGTTTCGAATCCAAGTGATGCTTGTTTCTGTGGGCTTTACTATGTCTCAGGTGTGCCCAGCGATGAAGCTAATAAAACCCTTGCCTCACACTCCTTTATAGCGAGCTCCGGTGGCCAAGCGGTTAAGCACCCGACACTTGGTGCCAATGGTCACAGGTTCGATATTTTCCATAGATTAATATCTCGGCTCACAACATCGTGGGTGGCTGACCACGTTAAATGGCACTGCCGTCTCCACTGAATTATTAAAAATAAAGGGGGACTTTAAAAAAAACCCTCATGACGTAAAACACTATCTGGGGGATTTTCTCCACCACTCCAACATAGAGGCCGTGTTGAATAAGCGACAGCCTGAGGATTCTCCCCGAAAAACAAGGCAAGCAAGTACTCCTTTAATAAGATCAGATGACACCAATCTGAGATCTTAAGGCTGAGTCGTGTACGACTCATTAGAGGGGCAATATTATACCGGTAATTTTACTAAGACTGCCTCCCCACCAATCCCATAGTAAATAGCGATGATCTATTGCATTAATGGTAAACTAGATGCATGTTGATAGTGATAAACTGATAAATAATGAGAAAAATTTTAAAATATGTATTTATCCTCACTTCATACATAAATTATACGCATTGCATCATTTATACCGTGATATTCACACAAGTAGAATACAAACATATACGCACCGCATCATACAACTATACTGTGACATTCATACTAATATTTACACAATATGTACATAATAGAGATGTACAATCATACAAACATAAGAACAAACATCTGGTACACAGTGTGTACCACATGTTTGTTCTTATGTTCGGGTTGAGATTTGGGTTCAGCTTTCCAACCCGTGCAGGGCTCGTGATGTCGGATACGCGAAGAGTACTTCAAGCAGACACTGGACCAGGGCCGTTTTAATGAATGGGCACGCTGGGCACTTGCCCAGGGGCCCCACGAGCATAGGGGTCCAATGCTAATCAATGTATGTTGTTACTTGCTGTCAATAAATAACTAATATGCTATACTAAGCTATAAATATTTGTTAGTATATATTACAAGTGGACAATGGCATTCGCATCTGATGTAATAGCACGGTCACCTCTGCAACACAAGTCATGTCCTATCTTCAAAAAATAGCTGGACAAAACGTCCGCCTACCCTTTGTTCCTGTGGTTGGTTGTGTAGGTAGGGGTCCTAGTGCACTGCTTTGCCGGGGGGGGGGGGGGGTAGCGGGGTTAAGATGGCCCAGCACTGGGACCCAATAAGCCTGAAGCACGATGACGTCAAAAACCAAAACAAACCAGCCGCGCTTTGCATTGTGGGATTTATAGGGGGTCCGATGAGCGATAATACCGTGATAATCCAGCTATTTTAACCCTAAACGTCAATGTTCCGGATCTGTTATAATCATGCCAAAAACTAACTTCTGTGTTTTGACGTCATCGTGCAATGGGTCTATTGCTGCGATCACTGAGGGACTTCACTATTGAGTCGTTGATAGTTCCGTTCTGACGCTTGACGAATCCCTTAGCCTGAGGATGGTACGCACTGGTAACATGTTGCTCGACGCCAGCTAACCGATGCAACTCGGTGAACACCTTCTTGACGAATACGCGCCCTTGATCATTGATCTGGATCTTGACGCAACAATGTTGACGACAGATGATGTCCTCAAACAGAAACTTAGCAACACTCTCAGCAGTGTGCTCTTTCGGGGCACGTGTCTCGGGCCACTTAGAAAAGTAGTTCATTGCGACCACATCACAACAATGTCCATCATCGGTTTTTGGAAAGTTCGCAATGTGAACGTCGATTTGTACCATGACGTCACTTGGCACAGGAACTGGGTGAAGTTCGGCGACCTCTTGCCTTTGGACGGGATTAACCTTCTGACAGCGGTCACAGCTCGAAATAAACTCCTTGTCATCTTGTGCTACCCGTTTCCAAAAGAAACTTTCGATTATTTTGGCCCTAGTGCGATGGATCCCGATGAGGCCGCCAATGAAACAAGCTGTATCGCTGTTACCGGATCCCGTGTGAATACTCTGAACGATGCGTTGTTGCTCGGCGAGATCACGAATCACAAACAATTCAGAACTATCACCACCAGTTTTGTCGGACTTGTGTTTGTAGTATAATTGTCCAGAACGGGCACCATATTTAGCAAAGTGCGTATATTAGCCTTGATGTTCTTGGACACTCTCACAGGGTACTCATGATTGACCACATAATCAAAGATCAAGTCAATGTTCGCTGTCTTGTCACACTGTATATCGGTTTTGCACGTAATAGATATGCTGCCGTGTTGATATACACTGCCTGATTTGATTATGATCTTGTTAAAGTTTGGGGTAGAGACCTATTGGGCACAGCCACCTGGTGTTATTTCTGTTATTACGATGATGGCAGCTGTTTAAAGCGGTTGATTATGATAGAATCTACCTATTTATATGATTGTCACTGATGGCTTCAGCAATCGTATTAGTTTATTAGTTGCTTGAGAGCCGATCAGTGGATGCTCGTGAATGAAGGGGGCAACATTATTCCGCAGGGGGGCCTTTTATATTATATTATATTACCCCCCGGGCGCAGTAGTATTCTGGTACATTATATGTAATATAGCCCCCATCCCAGGCAGGAATGAGAGGGGGCAGATTTATAACCCTTTATAAGACTACACCGGTCATCCCCATAACACTACTGAGCTCCGGTGGCCTAGCGGTTAAGCACCCGGCACTTGGTGCCAACGGTCGCAGGTTCGAACCCCGTAAGAGGTCGAAACTTTTCCAGGGATTAATTTCTCGGCTCACTACATCGAGGGTGGCTGACCACGTTAAATGGCGCTGCCGTCTCCACTGACTTATTTAAAATAAAGGTGGACGTTAAAAACCCCCTGAGGACGTAAAACACTCTGGCAGTGACCACCCTCAGGGTATTTCGGCTCCATCTTTCCGTACTGCTCCCCTGTGAGTGGTGTGGGGAGGAGGTTTCTCAACCACTCCAACATAGAGGCTGTGCTGATTAAGCGACAGCCTGGGGATTCTCCCCGAACAACAAAACCAAACCCCATAACACTGCTGCGGCCACACAAAGTGCGTCTTAGGAAATTGACAATAACAGTATGTGGTGTTTTTATATAAAAAAAATATTACCACAACAAATGATGCACCTGAAAATTTATTAACCCATATATTTCACGATTAGGTAAACAATTAGGAAAATGTATTTATGTTTTTAAAAGTTTGTCATTGGTTTAAAAACTAACATTATGTTTTATCCATTAGTAGTCAGTGTTATGGGTGTCCCCTCCCCCGTTACTGCTTGGGCTGTTATTGTTGTTGTTGTTGTTGTTATTGTTGTTGTTGTTTGTGTAATTCTTTGCACTAATACCTCTTTTATGTCGTTTTAATTAAGTTTGTTGTTCACGTTGAGTTGTCTGCTATGTCGCTGGTTAATTAAACAGCAGAATATGTACGCATGCTCAGTGTTAGCACGCAGAGAATGGTGTCGTCACAAATAACCGATCACACACACGCACACACACTAATGACGTCACTACACAACCTGCTAGAAATTCCAGAGTGGATTTTGCAGAACTGAATATTCATGAAGATGTCTTGTACGCCACCCAATTGTTGCCCCTGATTTCCGCGTAGGCCCAGTTATAATATTCATTTGTTATGACGTCATCGCCATTTGATAAACATAAAATATCAAATGTCTAGAATTGGTCGTATCTAAAGTTTCAATAAGGATTTATATACCTCAGAGGAGGTGAAAATATCAAAGGAGTCCTGCTTTTTCAATCTGTGTAATCTGGAATCATTTTTAGCTACCCGTGAAGGATACTGTTTCTTGGTGAAAAGTAACAATGCATCTTTTGGCTGGCCAGGATCAAGGATCGGTAGGCAATTAGTGGGCCCGAACCCAGATACCCTGCCATTCGTGACTAGACCACTTCATCATTGTTCTGGGCGACTAAAACGAGCCGTCGCTGAACAGTCCCGGTTTAGGGTCAGTGTATAGTTGAGCATTGCTTACTCTCCCACTGACTCACCCTATGGCATTATTTAGGCCGATTATACCAGAAGCCTGTTTTTAGGTCCGCGCTCACTGAACACGATGCCGGATAATACCCATCCGGATTATTCCCGTATCGGGATCCATGATAATAATCATCTAAAAATAATTAGGATCCATGAAATATATGGGCTGTCTTATAGCTGAGCTGTCACACTAGTACTTAATCCAGATTGATGAGATTTAAACCAGTAAAAGCTTTGGCGTATTATTATTTTCTTTACCACGAGCTCCACCCTGGCGGGCCGCAGAGTAACTAGTTCCATCTGCCTGTGGTGAGCGATAAAAGAGGAAACATCGCGGCTCTGGTGAGCGATAAAGGGGAAACGTGGCTCAGGTGAGCGATAAAAGGGGAAATATCGTGGCTCCGGTTAGCGATAAAAGGGGAAATATCGTGGCTCGGGTGAGCGATAAAAGGGGAAAATATCACCATGTGATGGTGATATGGTCATCGGAAAACAAATGCGGACCATGTTACCGAGGCCCGATTTAATTTTAGTTTTTGTGCCGCTTATCTGTTACGATATGTTGGTATTATTAAATAATACCCATTTGTAGTCTGTAATTTACTTGCGCGGAAAAACTTTGATCTCCAACACGGAGACACAGTTGATGTTACTTCATCAAAACGTCATCAAGTCGGTGAAAGTCGCCAGTGTCCGGTAAGTGTTCCGATTGTTTATACATTTTTCGTAACTTTTCGAGAAAATCACGGTTAGCATAAGATATAGGCGTTGTCTCTCGTGATTGATGTTGCTGATTGATGTGTTACGGTCACTTTGGTAAATGAAGCGAAGTCAAAGATGAAACACCCTTCAGATGTGCCCACGCCGAGATTCGAACTCAGGTGGTAGGGATATGTGATCCAACGCGCTACCAACTAGACTACCTGTAGCATCCTTCTAAATAGAACAGTGCTGTTTTTTTATGACTATTGATTGCTAATCCGACATTCTTACACTAATCCTCAGGGGACAGATCCAGATTTGCGGTACGCTGTAATTGTCAGAAACGTTTAGAACGTTGTCACGTACTGACTCTGTATTATATCTATACTGTTTTTATACTGTCTCTGTACTGTCTCTGTACTGTCTCCATACTGTTTCTGTACTGTCTCTGTACTATATCTATACTGTCTCTGTACTGTCTCTATACTGTCTCTATACTATCTCTATAATGTCTCTATACTGTCTCTGTACTGTTTCTGTACTATCTCTATGCTGTCTCTATACTATCTCTATACTATCTCTATACTATCTCTATGCTGTCTCTACTGTCTCTGTACTATATCTGTACTGTCTCTGTACTATCTATGTACTATCTCTGTACTGTCTTTATTCTATCTCTATACTGTCTCTGTACTGTCTCTGTACTGTCTCTATACTATCTCTATAATGTCTCTGTACTGTCTCTGTACTATCTCTATGCTGTCTCTATACTATCTCTATACTATCTCTATGCTGTCTCTACTGTCTCTGTACTATATCTGTACTGTCTCTGTACTATCTATGTACTGTCTCTATACTATCTCTGTACTGTCTTTATTCTATCTCTATACTGTCTCTGTACTGTCTCTATACTGTCTCTATACTATCTCTATAATGTCTCTGTACTGTCTCTGTACTATCTCTATGCTGTCTCTATACTATCTCTATACTATCTCTATGCTGTCTCTACTGTCTCTGTACTATATCTGTACTGTCTCTGTACTATCTATGTACTGTCTCTATACTATCTCTGTACTGTCTTTATTCTATCTCTATACTGTCTCTGTACTGTCTCTATGCTGTCTCTATACTATCTCTATTCTGTCTCTATACTATCTCTATGCTGTTTCTGTACTGTCTCTGTACTGTCTCTATACTGTGAAGAATAACTCGTATTGATTAGGGGAGAGCCTTATTGTTGTTATTATTAATATATAAACAGTAAGCTGTTACTAGGTAAATGTTAGCCTGCATATGTAAATATAATAATTGTGTGTGTGTGTGTGTGTGTGTGTGGCGAAGTCGGGTGGTCTTTAACGACAGGTAGTGCTTTAAGTCAGATTAATACATGTTCTTATTAGGATCTATAGTTAATTAAAGAGCGGACTGATTTTTAGTGATCCTTTAATGAAACCTAACCTCAAAGATCTTAAACGTTAAAAGTTACTGATTGTTTCTGTCGTCGGTTACTTGATGAATCATTCTTTAATAACGCTTCCGTGTGGCGCAATGGTTAGAGCAGGTGGTATGTTCGAATCTGGGATGTATCCTAGGAATCACTCTTCGGACATATATATATACGACGTGTGGCCAGCGACGAAACTACTCACTCACTTTTTGATACTAAGATTATACACTATTATACAAACAAGCACACATACCTCACACATACCTCACACGCACTTCACACACACACACACACACACACACACACACACACACACACACACACACACACACACCAGAAGATCCCAGTCCACTTGTTTCAGTCTGGTAGATCAAAGTTATGAGGACAAGTTTCCTATTGAAGTAACTGGATGAGGCGTGGACGTTTGATCTGATATGGACCATTCATCAGCTGGAAAGAACTGTCAATTGACTGGAGTCTGGAATGACTAGTTGCGGTGGTTAATCCGGTTAATCGAGATGTCGGTTAATCGAGAAGCTGGTTAATCCACGTCTAACTGTACTACTTTATGTTACAGCCGTTGTGTAAGCATTTAGTAACCATCCACCTGTCGGCAAGCAGGCGATACGTCACCGTCAGAGCTGACATCATCGTTACTACACATAGTCAGATCGCGAACAAAACCTCTAACGCTGGCTGTAGGATTCGAACTAGCTTCTTCTGCGCCTGATGTCTGACAACTCACCCGGCTGAGCCACAATATCCTCGCCCATATAGAATATCATATTATCTGCTGTAAATGGCAGCTGAGGTCCGTCGCAGGACCCCCCTCCCACCCCCACCCGTAGATCATTTTGTCAAACAGCAAGCAATCTGAACTAATTAACGGCCACTCTGAAATTAATTATACCGAGAACTGGGGCTAGGGGGAGGTGGTAATTCAGGGTTCGAATAAGGTTAACGTGGACGTCGGGCAGTGAGTGAGTGTGAGATAATGTCAACGTGAAGTTTAAAGTATTGATGCACATTGGTTAATTGTTACAGTGGTGCCTGTACTGGTTGACCTTTGTGGACAATAGTCCCTACACTTTGTGTGTGCGTGTCCTCGGATGATCGTGAGTTGAGGATGGTGTTGCAGTACAGGGTAGTGTGTGTGTGTGTGTGTGTGTGTGTGTGTGTGTGTGTGTGTGTGTTATCATGGCTGGGTTAGTATAGCGCCCGGTCAGCATTGGTTCGGTTTTATGTCGGGTTCGTTTACAATTTGTTTACTGCCGACGGATGGTAATATATAACAAGGCATGAATTATCCGTATTTAATATTAGTATTCAAACAGAAGTAAATAAGTATTTAAAATATTCATATACCCATTAGTATTCAGTCAGAATGACTCTCCACACTTGAGTTGTCATATTTACTAAATACTTTTTCATAAAATTAGGTCACACACACACACGCACACACACACACACATATATACACACACACACACACTATATATATAATATATATATATATATATATATATATATATATATATATCAGGGTATATGTATGTGTGGGGGGGGGTTGACGTATATTTGTGGCGTAAGATGACTAACTGGGTGCAAGTGTTTGTAAGCAAGCTCTCAGTCATGATTATACTGTCAAAGGAGTTTACAATTACAACCAACGTTTAGGAGGTTCAGTATTACAGAGATAAGCTGTAAAGTAGTATTAACAATAAGGTTATTGTTGTGGGGGGGGGATGGCTTCCCCAATATTGATAGATATCATTATATTCTATAGGTTTCTTCTGATATTAATATTCTATACATCGCAGACAGGTAGTTTATCATTTACGGTCAACTGTCAATCCGAGACATCGTTTTATCAATCGCTGCTGGCACACGGCTTTGTTCGTCTGGTCTTCCTTATAACAATTAATGTCAAACGGGGTCTTTATCTGAACACACACATACACACAAGTGACTTACCGAGACGCGCGCTTGTTAGTGTATGTGTGGTGTGTGTGTGTGTTAGTCGGGTTGAGTCTCGGTTTATACACACCGAAAGGAGAGTAGTGAAGTTTTGATTCGGAGCATTGAAATGACCCTAATCCATTCACCGTGGAACAGAAGACTATATAATAGCCACTTTGTTACACCTCTGGCCCTCATCTTTGGTGCAGGTAGCTAGTAGCTAGCTGAAGTCGTTCACCGTCTGTCCGTAATGTTGTCTGATGATTGGACCGAAAATAACACACACGCGCGCGCGCGCGCACACACACACATACGCACACACACAAACACACACACATCGTCAAGAGTTGTTGTTGATTTACCGGTCAGAGGCATGCTTAAGACATCTCCTCTAACTCAGAAACATTGGAGAGAAAGAAACACACACACACACACACACACAGAGAGAGAGAGAGAGAGAGAGAGTGAGAGAGAGTATCAAACCAGCTTTATACGAAAAGTGACTTTTTAGATATTGTTTGAGACCGTTCAGCCATTGTGGGTTTTTTGTGGGTTTTTTTTTTAAATTTTATATTCATCAACACGATATTTATAAGAGAAGAAGACTTTGTCGTCGGTGTCGTTTTACTGTCATACTTTTTGCACCAATTATCCGAGGACCCGCCGCTCGCTCCATAATACGGGGGGAGATGATCCATGTATCGTGTTGTGGGCGAATCGAGTCACTAGAAATTAGAACCGGAGTCCCGAAACAGGAGTTATTGGCATTTTGACACGACAGGCAATCATTCCGGGTCCAGAATGCTCCGTCAGCGTTTTGTCTCGCCACCGAACGCTCGGTGATGGGTGCCGTGATGGAAAACATCACCGCTGTCGGTGAGAGATGAAAGGCGATTGACGGGTGTATTATTTTAGGAGAGATTATCGATCACGGCGTGTTATGGGCGCTGTTTGTTGACAATTTAGATCGCTGTTTGTAGAGGATGGGCGTATTTCCTCGGCGTTCTTCTTGCTCTGAATCGCTGCGACCCGATGTCTTTTTTTTTTGCTCAATCCGCAGGCGATCGTAGCACGTACAAATCGCCCTTTAGTTATGTGGGATGCATCTTTGTCGGGCCGGTGTATCATAACGTCAAACTGTCTTGATATAATTCTGATGTCATAACGTTCTAAGTCATTACGTGTCCAGCTGATAATCAGCATCATAACGTCCTGTTAATTTTTGGCCATCTGCAAATATGAATGTGTGCGTCAAATGAACTATTTTGCATTAATGTGTTATTTATTTATTTATTATCTAATCGTCTTGCACATCTGTCAGTGAAGTGTAGTTTCTCTGGAGACTTTAATAACTTGTTTCTCGACTACGATGGCTATTGGTTTACAACTTCCTATTGACAGATGCTAGTATTCCGACATTTTCTCATCTCCTGTGAGAACCATTCATCATTCAGCTTCTAGGAGTAGAAAATCTCAGAAATTCTGCCACGCAGAGGTCTAAAGCCGTGTGGACTGAAACACCTGAGGCTGAAATATTATTCTTCATATCTTCTAATGGCTTTTTGAATCAGAGATGAGGGTTTTTAGGGATTTTTGCTAATGGTGAGTGAGTCAAACTGGTAGTTTGAAAAACGTTCTGTTGCAAAAGTCATGTTTTATCCCGACTCTAGTAGTGTCAGATTGTGTTAAAAATGCACAGAACCCAGATTTTTGCCCTTATATTAATTCCCGGGTGCACATGGCCCAATTCGTTCTCCGACTTCCTTTCTTGCTTTTGAGGTGGTTTTTTCTTCTTCTTCTTCAAAGGGAACTCTCATGCCTGTAGATATATCTGATCGAATGATCTTCCACCATGTCAACATTATCAAACTTTATAATAATTACGATAGACGACTGTTACAGATACACATAAAGAAAGTCTCATTTAATCAGTGGCCCAAATCTAGCTTTAGAAACATGTTCTCTCTATTTATAGACTTCCTTCAAAACAAAGAGGACTAAATTTGATGCAGTCGAACTTGATAATGAGGAAGGTCACTGGTTGTCTTCCGTTTTTGTAGCCGAAGTATTTCATCGTCTTCACTAAAACACGAACACATCTGATGGTAGACGTCTTTGTTCAACAAAACACTTTTCTATGTTTGTTGTCTTCGCTTTCTTTCTGGATTAAAAAAACCCCACAACAATCCTTAAAGAAAATATTTATTGCTGAGCTTTTGAAGTAGACGTCAACTGGCTCCCAACACGCTCTATTTATTAATCAATACCACGTGGCGTATACTAACGGATGATGGAAATGAAATTCGAGCTTTGGCCAACAGACGTCTTCTGATGTTGGATAGAATTAAAAGCAGTTCACTTTTATGTTGTCATCGTGTGTGTGTGTGTGTGTGTGTGTGTGCTCTGGTCAATCGTTCCGAAGTAATGCTATCCGATCGCTTGGTGGCTGGCGAGGTGAATTATGGTCACGTTTGCAGGCCGGTCACATAAAGTGACAATCTGGGGTTGACGTGTTTCGTGTTTATGTCACAAGGTTACCGGATGGTTACCGATATCAGCCGTTACTGTGCCACCCTGATAAGAGGCTGTCCCCCTGGTAGGAGTGTGGGGTTGGTTGGGAGGGGGGGGGGCTCCTCTATAGACGAGGTGTGGGAGAGAGTGAAGTGTTCTGAAAACAGGGCCCAGTGTCAGGTTACCTCACGTCTGAGACGGTGGCTCCATCTTACTGGGAGTGTTGAACCAGCGATGGAGATGGCTTCATTGTAGTAATAACCATAATTTATGGTAATAAGTGGACTGATGTAATTAGACTCTCTCTCGCTCTGTCTGTCTGTCTGTCTGTCTCTCTCTCTCTCTCTCTCCCTGTGTGTGTGTGTGTGTGTTATTAATATTAGAGGGGGATGGTGTACCCAGCTCACCCACCCTTGCCATGTCTCCCCAGATTTGAAGCACCCAACGCCTCTCTCACCAACATCAACTCACTCCAGCCTCCCACCGCCATTTAAACAACTCAACCCTAACTGTCCTTGCTTCAGTCATAAAATGTTTTTATGGATTCTGAATCTAGCTGTTGGCTGACAGAAGCCGAATGGTAATTGCGACTGGATATTGGTAATCTCTGGATCCATTTATGACAATAACCGCAACCGTATTACGCCTGGCATCTGTTGAAAAATGAACTAGTTGTGACCTTGACATTACTGCAGGCCATCCGGTACAAAGTTAATGTAGGGGGGGGGGGGTGTATTCTGACAACTATATAATTGTTTGTTTATTTATTAATGTCTAAAACCCCAGCCATCCTTCAGTCACTTCCTCGGTTCCCAGAGGAGTATGATACGATACGTATAATTATATTTGTACGAGACTGCATCATTTACCAATAAGCGAACTGAGGTGTAGTAATAAGCATACCTATAGTTGTACCAAGGCTTGGATATAGCTGGTAACATCAAACCTAATTCAATTAGCCAACAATACATATTGTTATGCATCCAACATAATGAAACAATGTGTGTGTTGTGTGTGTGCTTGAAATGCGTATTATTTTCCTTATTTCATTTGGATTTTTCGATATTAAAAACCTTGCAGACTTTCAGTCAACAAATTTGGCTGCAAGTCGATCAAATGTCACATAGAAATAGATGTGTTCACTTATTGTATTGTCAAAACGTAGGTTTTGTGCCGTATATTGGATATGGTGGTGTTTAGTAAGTTGATGGCGGTGCCTCACTTCCGGCATTGATCATATGCTCCTAAATATTAATAAAAATGAAAATATAGTGTTTGTTTGTTTATTTACGTTGACGTTTGGACGCCAATAACAAATTAGTCTACGTTCATACCGTAAGCGGCTTCTTGTCAACACATCTGTTTACAATATGGAGATGTTGGGCTATTCGGCATCCTAGATAAACACTCTCTGTGGCTGGCAGTATACTGGCTGTCTTTCTTTCTTAAAAGGTCAAAAACGAACTGCGGAAATGATGAAGCCAAGATATCGGGTGCTAATCTATGAACGAATTCTAACAACGCGTTAACGGTGCACGCTATTTGCTGATAATATTGGCACGGTTTAATTTTGCTCGAGCACGTTATGCAGATTATTAAAAATCAACTCGCAAACCATTGACAAGTGGAATCGAATTAGTATTAAAATCGATGATCCAGTCAGCACGTCCATCTAAACCGTGCGCCATTAGACTAGAGTAACTCGTAAAGGAGATTCATCACCGAGTTGTCAATCTTAATTATGAAACTGACGGAAACGTAATATTTGCTGGGAAGAGGCTTTTTCCTATCGGCAAAGAGGATTTCATTCCTAACATTACGGCCATCAAAGTCCGCCGCTTCCGAGCACGAAATGGGAAACCTGGACATTGGGATAAATCTTCCCAACGCCAACAACAGTAACAGTAGCAGGAGCAGGAAATCCACATCTCGAGAACTGTGTCATATTTATGTCAAGGTTGTGTTCTGTTTCCATGGGAACCCCGATTCGCTATATTTAGACCGACTTAGGCGGGCGCTTGTGATGGCTGATGGGTGAGAACCTGTATCTGGTCTCTGAAGGAAGTTCTCCCACTCCCTCTCCCTCTCTCTGGTCGGTCGTTAACGACGACTGGAATTACAGGAATAACAGGCACTTATTTTCTTTAACAGTCAATCGTTATTCGGTGTTTCTGTTGGAGAATATTGTTGCTGTGTGTGTGTGCGGGGGGTTTTTGTTGTGGGGGCTCACTTTGTTCTGAATCATGGCAAGGACGAACCTTGAACGTAATAATTATAAATATAAGCGAACGATTTCCAAATGACTTCACCTGGTGTTTGGCATTTTTGTTGGCTAAAACGAGGATATGTTTTCATTTTTGGCGTGCTTTTAAGCCTCCCCCCCGGATCGCAGTTGAAAGAAACATCATCCAGTGCCAGACGGGGCTCGCCTTACAAAACCAATTATCAAAGACTACGGTATTTCCCATCGGCGCGAACTGATATAATGGCTCTGAGTGCGAGATTTACGGGACCGTTTTTGTTTCATGCGGGAACTCGCCCCTCAGCTTTGCACACGCCGTAATGGCTTCTTTTCATTGCGCATGCGTGCTCTTACTGGATCAATGGGTCTCTCTATTCTACCTGTAAGAGCTGTCCATCAAAAACGGAATCGGACAAATGGGAATTGTGTTTATTTATAAAAGAATTGTTGATGAATAGAACCGAGTCAGATCAGGCACTTGACCAGAACAATGGCGAGACAGGAACGATTCTACGCTGATGTGTATGATTCCCATATCTGCATTACGAACTGTGTATGATCAAAGCGTGATGTGTTCAGTTTGTATATCAGTAGGACGGGACTTGATGTCTGTATGTGGCCTGTTGTTGGTGTTGTTGTTATTTTAGCCGAAGATTAAAATCTGGCCAGCTCAAGAGGATCAGTCAATATATAATTTCTACTGTAAAGAGATAAAGTGTAATTGATGTGTCTGGGTGAGGGTCCTGGCACCGAGTCAATATCTTCTAAGATTACAATTGCTAATATAAAAAAATTATAGGAATGATACAGTGGCGAGCGTGTGTGTGTGCGTGTGTGTGTGTGTGTGTGTGTGTGTGTGTGTGATACATTTATTGATTTGGAATATATTCTATGGTAATCAATGAGAACATTTACAACAAAAAATATAAATAAACCAATATTAAAAATCCAGACATTCAAGTCAACATATGTGATAATTATCATATTTACAGCTCAAACCTGTCAAATCATTGTTTTCATGATGGATCGCAAATAATTGACGTGACTATATGAATGATAAATCAGTATTGCTGATGGTGGTTAATTACCGTTATTGATCAGCTGCACCTAGAAATAATTGATCGATGATCACCATCAGGTGTAAAATGGATAATAACATTTTGATTGTGTGGAACATCTGGCTTAAGTATTCCTGTTATTGTTCAATTGAGTGCTGCCTGTCAATCAATTTTAGATGGAACAAATAATGCGCCTGTCTTCTTGGCTAGGTTGAACCCAGCTTGTGCGCGCATATGCGTGTGTATGCGTGTGTATGTGTGTGTTATGAGTGTGTGTGTGTGTGTGTGTGTGTGTGTGTGTGTGTGTGTGTTATTAAATATAATAAAGGCGTGGAATCAAGTTTTCGTGATGTTTATAAATCTTGGAGAATTGTGACCAAATGACCACTAGTTGAATAGAAAACAATGTATATATATATATATATATATATATATATATATATATATATATATAATGAAGCTATAATTGAAAATAAAGCAGTAATAGAAGAGATTTCATTCCTTCCCATGGAAAGTCTTATCAAATGTTGTATTATCTGTTAAAAGTTTGCCTTATTAGTTCAAAAATTTCTGTACGATTAAATATTTTTCTCCTTGAATTGATATATTTTTAGGGTTTTTCTTTTCTTCTTTTGTAACCAGACAATCACGTTTGATAAAAATCCAGTCCATAAAACAATGACTTGTTTACAAACGTTTTTCTTTCAACTTGGATCTTGTTAGGTGAGTAAAATGTTAGAAATAAACCTCGTGTTAGCAGATAGTTGCTGCCATGATGTGGTCTTTTGGAAGATGGCGTGATAGGTTGTTGCGCGACTTGATGGGATGTTAGTGGGACATGATGGGATGTTGTGGGACATGATCGGATGTTAGTTGACATGATTGGATGCTGTGGGACATAATGGGATGTTGTGAGACATGATGGGATGTTGGCGGACATGATGGGATATTGTGGGAGATGATGGGATGTTGTGGGACATGATGGGATGTTAGTTGACATGATAGGATATTGTGGAACATAATGGGATGTTGTGGGACATAATGGTATCCGGTGGGACATGATGGGATATTGTGAGACATGATGCGATGTTGTCGGACATGATGGGATATTGTGGGACATAATGGGATATTGTGGGACATGATGGGATGTTGTGGGACATGATGGGATGTTAGTTGACATGAAGGGATGTTGTGGAACATAATGGGAAGTTGTGGGACATAATGGGATCCTGTGGGACATGATGGGATATTGTGAGACATGATGCGATGATGTGGCATCCAATGATTTGTTATGGGACATGATCGGATGTTGTGGGACATGATCGGATGTTGTGGGACATGATCCGATGTTGCGAGACATGGTGGAATGTTGTGGGACATGGTGGGATGTTGTAGGGGAAATGTGTGGAATGTGGGAGAATGTTGATGCTTGGTAAGATCGTGTGTGGGACAAGTTGGCATCAAGTAAGACGCAGAATGGTGTGGGACGTGGTGGTGTTGTGTGGGACATGGTGGGGTGGCGATGCTGTGGTGTGGCCTGTGGTGGAATGTTACCTCCTGGGATCGTGTGCGGTTTGTTTGTTTGTTTGTTGGTCAACTAGTGTAAGGTTGCTTAATAACAAGTGTAGGTAAACACTGTAACACTGGTTGGTGTAAGTTAGTGCAAGGCGGATTGGTTGTACTGGTAAGACAATGGAAGCCAGCGTAAGTAAGGACATTTAGTAAGCCATTGTACATATAATTGATAAGCCAGTGTGAGGTCATTTTATAAGCCGGTGTAAGGCCATTTTGTAAGGCGTAGGTCCTGCTGGTGAGTCAGTGTAAGGCCGATTGGTAAGGCCAGTGGAAGGAGACTATTTGGTGAGCCAGTATTGGGATAATTGATGAGGAAGTATACGATTGTATGATAAGCCATCCATAGCTAATACATTTATGGATCTTAATGACGTGTGTCACAGCAGATGGGTAATGGGAGGTGTCAGCTTTCAACTTGCGCGATTATGCTGTAACATGAGCGCGCGCATGCACGCACAGGGACGCGTAGTCACGGACACGCGCGGACACCAGATGTACGCCGGGCAGATGGAAAAATTCCATCAAACATAATAACAACAGGCAGTCTTTGTTGTTATTGTGGAGAGCTGAAACTGGCCTGATGGTAGCTGGCGTCATCATGGATGTAATGACGTTAGTCATTATATGGGGCAGGTGTTGGTTGGTGGCATCTAAGTAGAAAGTCCTCCAGTCATATATATATATATATATATATATATATATATATATATAAGAGAGAGAGAGAGAGAGAGAGAGTGTGGGGTGTGTGTGATGGCTAGTTATAGCCAATGTTTTCTATATGGCTGTACATCTGTCTAGATGTCCCGTCTATTATGTATGTACACGATCTATGACAGTATCGAGCCATGTAGACCCCCTTGTTAACATCAGTCAACACACTTAGTATTGGCAAGTGGTGTGGCTCACATAACTGGTAATTAGACAGTTACGACACAGATGTCTGGCTACCGGGAACCTTCCCCCTTCGGCCCCCCTGCCCTGACCCTGACCGTAGTCTAGAGTCTGAACGTAACCCTGACCCTGACTCTGTTTCTTTGCCACTACTGGAAATGGCCCTTGCCCCGACTTTGACCTCGACTAAAGCGCTAGAGTATAACTTTTGACCCGATCATGGCCCTTGGCCTATCTTTAGGCCTAGAAATAACCGCAGTTCTAAACATGGCCTTACCCTTGACCTTTCCCACATATAGCCTTGGGTTTGATAGTATCCCTGGAAACCTTTAATGTTGCTCTTGGTCTTCAGGCCTAGAACTAGGTCGTACTTTGCGCGTCCCTATGGCCTAGTCCTGACCCTAGGACTCAGTTTGGACCGAACTGAGTGAGTGCCCACTGGGCACCAACTAGTGTTAGACAGAGTTAGACTGGCCGATTCACTGTGTGTGTGTGTGTGTGTGTGTGTGAGTGTGTGGTGAGCTAGATTGAGTCACTATCAGTAATGGAATGTCGGCTGGCC
Source organism: Paralvinella palmiformis (assembly GCA_025642065.1). NCBI lineage: Eukaryota > Metazoa > Annelida > Polychaeta > Terebellida > Alvinellidae > Paralvinella > Paralvinella palmiformis. The sequence goes on from JAODUP010000072.1 coordinate 220,062, forward strand.
TCCTCCCTCTATATTGACACCAGCCTCAAACACACACACACACACACACACACACCGCTAGCTGGCTTGCTGGCTGGCTGACCAATATAACGGTACTGAGACAGGAAGAGCCATCAGACAGGAAATGCCTCTGTACCGTGGACCAGTAGGGAGCCTATAGAGTGTGGTACTGAGGTTATTATTGTTGTTTTATCGTGGTTATAGATGACAGCTGGGCCGTCCGTCTGCCTGTCTGTCTGTCAGTGTGTGCGGAGCATAACTCACTTCAGGTTGCCACCAACTAGCAGCTAGCCTGGCCTGGCTTGGCCTGGCTCTGTCGACCTGTGTTGTGTGTCTGTGTCAGTGTGGAGGACGTGTTGAGAGGATTATAGTGGCTCACTGTCGGCAGGAGGCATATAGACCTCTTAACAATGGAACATCTCCACCAGTCTGGAGCCGACTTTCATCATCCGTGGATTATATTATTATTGGCTGGACATAGCGGTCTCCGGTCTACCTGGATCAACGTACGGGACTAGCCTAGGATAACACACACACACACGCCGACACACACACACACACACACACACACACACCGACACACACACACACACACACTGAGAGAGTAGTGTGTGTATGCGTGTGTGTGTGTGTGATGTGTTAAAGCTGCGTCTTCGGTTTAGCGCGAACAGTTTATTGACAGTAGTAGGCTGATATGATCCGGTGCGGGAATCATTCGGGATCGAAGTGATTCGGCGAAGATAGCATCATCGCCTTCTGGATGGGCCGGATAGCATAGTCGTCACTGGGTGTTACACCATTCGGCGTAGCAGGAGCTAGACCACGTCCACGGAGGCTACGCCACCGTCCTATGGGTGGTATTGTCACAGCGCGGTGAAGCCTACCACCAGTCTACAATATATATATATACACACACATATATATATATACACACACAGATGTTGTGTTTATACACACCTGTAGAACACGTACACATAATAGGACTATTCTGGCGAGTACAGATGAGCTGACGTCGATTATTTTAATACTGTTGGTGCTCGCGAAATGCCGGAACCATAAGTGCACGTAGGTGTGTGTGTGTGTGTACGCGCGCGCGTGCTGTGTGTGCGCGTATGTCGGTAGGAGCATCGGGACGGGATAGTGGTATTTTAGGCGCTGTCACTCTCCGGTATTATAACTCGGCAGCCAGCTACCTGGGTACCTACTAGATCTACAACATCAGTAACCAGACATAGCCAATTCGTCGTCTACGAGAGAGAGGAGGATGAGAGAGAGACAGAGGAGGATGTGTTATGATGTAACAATTGTCTTTCTACTCGGCCATTAGTATTAGCAGCAGGTTGGCATCTCAGTTAACGTTGGTCGGCTGTCTGTCTGTCTTTCGGAGAGGCCCACATCTCGGATATCTTTTTTAACAATTAAGTTTTATATCTAATACACGAGGGGGGCTACACCGACGACATGGAGCTGTCTGTGGCCAATGTATTGTGGACGCTTCTTTATCTGGTGAGTTGAAACGTGTTTTTTGTGTTGTTGTTATTCTGTTATTCTTATATTACCGCTTTCGTTTATATAGTGTGCTATATTTTATAGTTTATCCAGTATGTAAAATCCCCCCCTCCCCACTTCAAGCTAATCTCAAAACCCTTAAGACACTTGACTTAGCCGTCGATTGGTCTGAGAAGAAAGTCCCTGTATTATATTATAAGCCGTGAATGGTGTGTGTTATTGGTGGTGAATGGTCTAACAATAATTCTAATGGCCGACCATTTCGTTTTGGGGGGCGTCCAGGCTAGGATTTGATCAGGGATCTTAGTTTGTAAACACTATCTCCGTATCTACTAATCATTTAATCTTATGCCCTTATGGTGTTATAACAATAAACACACACACACACACACACACACACGCTCTCTCTCAGTCACACACACACACACACACACACAGTGGGGCTGAACTAATCACCACCAAGTGTGATATATACTTATTTGTTTTTGTTATAACATTGCATAAAGTAATTAGAATTGCTGTGTAGATTATGTTTGTTATGGAATTTGTATTAGATAAAGAGTCTATACATTCCACAATATTAAAATATTACACCTGATGTTAGTAATAGTATGGTTTATGTACTATATCTATTATAGGTGATATATATATATATATAACTGACAAACAGATGTATTATCTATAGGCTATAGATAATATATCTGTGTGTCAGTTATTTTTGTGGGATTTGTTTCCTTAAAGAGTCGCCTCTGGATCACTTGACTTATAAGTGACAAGTACTCAGGCTAAATAACTCAACTCTCAGTGAAGTATGTAACAGATGTATATCAGAGTGTGTTAGCATTCTCTCTCTCTCTCTCTCTCTCTCTCTCTGTATGTGTGTTATAAATATATATATATATATATATATATGTGTGTGTGTGTGTGTGTGTGTGTGTGTACATAACTGTTGATTACATCATCTGGACACTTAGTCAGGATGCTGAATAAAGATGGCAACTTTTCATAAACAAGACATTTATCGGCTCCTTCTAATATGCGTAATTTTATCATAGTTTCCATAGCTACAAGTTAATGGTTAAGACTCATCCACCTCACCTATCTACACCCACCCACACCCACAACCTGTACACATACCAATATATTACAAACAAACGATTAAGAGCTCTGGCTTCCTTGCCCAAGGTGAGGTATTTTGTATCTAATAAATGCTGACTAATATCACATGTTATTGTGATTAAGCCAGACACAGGTATTCTTGTCCTTTCATGTGTTCATTTTGTGAAAAGGTTACCACCAAAGCTCAGTTAGTGGCCATTTCTATGTTATCTCAGCAAGATGTTAACATTACTTTAAAAAACTGCCACTATTAGCATAATCCACGCACACACATACACACACATATATACACACAGAGTGAGATAGAGAGAGAACTCCTTTTTGACAGGAGAATTAATATATCCGGTAGAAGTAATATCTATTTTCCAAGAACAGAATCATACAATTTTATGCTTTTATCCTACCTAAGCGATATTGTTTTTAAACACCTTTCCCCCAAAAATATATAGTCTCTCTGGTGATCTAAACAGTTGATAGCATTACTGTTTAAATGACCTAGATTGTGCGCGCGCGCGCGCACGCATGATGTAGTGAGTGAAGCCAAAAAATCACAGATGTTCAAACCATCTCTCAACAAACATGAGACCCATCTAGAGGCTATATATTTATATCTTTACGTGTTATCCAACATCTCATCACACCGACATCAGTTTTGTGGCAGATGACACGTCCAAGGATGTGTCACCGTGATCTCGGCTCATCAAGGCTCATCAAAACTCCGCTCATTCAACTGTCTATTCTCTCCACATCCATTTCGGACTGATTGTGAATCAGACAAGACTGTAAACAATTTTTTTATCATGATTTATCTATCATTCAACTGCTTATTCGTATGTTAGTTTTTATATCGAATTGGGTTAAGTTTATTAAGTATTTTTTACAGATTTCTCTCTATGTAGCTATATCTGATTTGCATCCATAAATAGTACCTTCTGTCTTTTTTGTATTGATCTCTTTTGTGTACATTCCCTGGTGCAGAAGCATTTCAGTACACAACTGCTCTTGTCTGTGGAGGGGCGCCTCCGTGGTCTAGTTGGTATCCGGTTGGGCCAAGTGTCACCATCACCCCTGTTCGAATCTCGGCGTGGGCATATCTGAAGGGTATTTCATCTTTCACTTCGCTTCATTACCCTTGGAGGTCGCTCGGCCCATTTAGTCTACCACGTGCACAAAAGTGACCGTAAAACATCAATCATCATCCGTAAATAGTACTATATTTTACTTTATTGATATATTTTGTGTATATCGTCTAATGTAGAAGCATTTTAGTACACAATTTCTCTTCTCTCTCTGTCTGTGGAGAAATTCCAAAATTTTGCCAGTTTTTACAATAGTATCCAGTTTGTAGCTTCTCAAACACCATCATTTACTTCTCAAACACTAAAACATTTATTCCTGAAACACCCTCATTCACTTACTGCTGGTGTTCGTTGACAGTAGCGTAAACGGAGAGGCCTATCTGAGGTTCGTCAAAGTTCCTGCACTTCCACAGCATTTTATGGATAGCGAACCGGTAACCTCGGGCTAAGCGTTGGCGAACCCCACCAGCTTGGCTACGATGACTCACCTGGCTAACCTGGTTAGTGGCCAATAATAAACAACTATGACATGACGAAGTGATGTAATAATATCAGGTCAGAAACCACCACCCCCCCCCCTCCCCCAATGCCAATCTATACTGTCACACTGGCCTGGCCCTCCTCTCTTGATCCACTTTGTGCGTGTGACCATCTCAATGGCTGACTCAAGTCATTGATGATAGCTACTGTAGAATAGCTCTTATAGAACGTCCTGTTAACAGCTGGCATCGTGTCTCCGTATATCATCCATAGTAAGCTTTGTCCAGCCTCTCTACCTGGTTGTGTAGCTCTGTGGTCATATATCTCTCTCTCTCTCTCTCTCTCTTTCTCTCTCCTTCTACGCCCCTGTTCTCTCATAGTTAATGACTGCCATCAGGCAAGGAGCTATTGATGTTCTGATTTAGTGAAGTGGTTAGGGATTTATAGAGCTGTGGGATAGCCAGGCTGGGATACCGGCAGTTTAGCCTCGGGATAGCGAAGATACGTAGGCGAACCATGTCTGGAGGATATGTATGGTATGCCTAGCCCAGGCTAGGGATGGAAACCTTAGGCATTATATGCCTGGGAATGGCAGCATAGAGTGGGGCATTATATCTGGTAATAGCTGTCAGGCAGAGAGATTCAATGTGCTTAGTAATAGCAGACAGATTCTAAACCCAATGATAGACAGATTCTAAACCCAATGATAGAAGACAGATTCTAAACCTAGTAATAGCAGACAGATTCTAAATTGAATGATAGCAGACAGATTCTAAACACAATGATATAAGACAGATTCTAAACCTAGTAATAGCAGACAGATTCTAAACCCATTGATAGCAGACACATATTCTAAACCTAATAATAGCAGACATATTCTAAACCCAATGATAACAGACAGATTCTAAACCTAGTAATAGCAGACAGATTCTAAACCCAATGATAGCAGACAGATGCTAAATCTAATGATTGCAGTGAGATATTATACCGCTAGTGATAGCTGACAGAGATTTCATGCCTAGTAATGGCAGGCAAATTCCCTATCTAGGGATAATATGCTCAGTTGTTTATGGACTGACTGACTGTTTTGTTGTTGTTGAGTGTTACATTAAGCATTGTTTTCCTCCATGGGAAGGATCCTACTAGATAAGCATAGGATTGATTGATGTTTTACGGCCAACTTTGTACACAAGGTAGGCTAAATGGGCCGAGTGAGGCGAAGTCAAAGACGAAACAACCTTCAGATATGCCCACGCCGAGATTCGAACACGGGTGGTAGTGATTTGTGATCCAACACCCTACCGCTAGACCACGGAGGCGCCCAGGATAAGCATAGGAAGGCAATCATTTAAATTTCATAAGCCTACGTCAGTACATTCCAAATACAACAATATAGTGTACATAATATGACAAAATGGTATCTAATATTTATTAATAGCGTCATGTTTGGATATTTTGAAGTATAATAATATTATTATGTGGCAATTTAAAAGCGTGAATATGCTATGCTCTATGTCCGTTGAAGGTTTGTTGTTCTGAATTTTACTTGCTGAGAAATTTAAAAAAATTGGAAAATTGTAAATATGGTTTTATCTAAGTAAATATTGGCTCTAGTGCCTGTTCAAATGCTGTTATCAAAAATCTCTGTGTCAGTGTTTTTCAGATGCAATTAATAGATGAGTACTGTCCAGCGAGCGAGCGAGCGCGCGCACGCACACACACACACACACACAATCTCTAAAGGTCACAACAGAACAGTTCAACAATATTAGTTTCAACTACTTTGACTGCAGCTTTCTTATCATTATACATCGTATTATTCGGGTACGCCCAATTGACCAGTAACATCTCGTTTTAGAAATAATTTATTCAGTCATCCTAAAGTGACCGTGACCTTGCTGTAGTCATTTTATTGACGTCACACGGCCAGGTATTATCCCTTTTACATGGCGGCGGGGGGAGGTGGTTATGTTCCCGTATAATCCGTGTCTAAAGTGATTGTTTATGCTACCAGTGATATGATTGGCAGTGGACCTTGTATATAGGATACATATATTGTGTTTATGGCCGGGATTATGTTGTGTGTGTCACATCTGATCTCATCTTACCCGTAGACATATTATTGATCTTTACCTTCTTGCTTTGATGAAGAACCCTATGTTCATACTTGGATGGGTTTATTGTCTCGTCTTGGATGGTGACCTTGATGTATTTCAGGCATTGTGCCGTGGAGCCGCACAACAGATGGTAATCCTTTCACCTTGGAACAATAACAAATGGATAGAGAAAGGGAGAGAAAGTGAACGCACGTGTGTGCGCGAGTCTCTCTCTCTCTCTCTCTCTCTCTGTAATAGGTGGAAGAGTAATTCAAGACTCTATTCCACCCCCACACGCACACATTGAAGGAAGAACAATTACAGGTGTTGCTGTAAAAATTGATATTTTACAATTTAACCCTCCCGAATCACTCAGGTGATGTAATAATGAGTTTGTATCCCAGGTGAGCCAGCTTCACCCACCCCTCCCAAATACACAGAATCAAAGTAGAATGCCTTCATTTATTTACATCCTGTGTCCAGTGAAGTACCAGGTTACCATGATTTCTTTTCGATTCATCGCCGAAATAATTCAATTTAAGGCAAGACTGAATCAGATTACTTGATTGTGTGTCTAATTGTGTACAAGAAATAAACATTAAACGCGATAACTGAGTGCAACACTAACAAATAGAAATACCGTCTAGCTGGTAACATGTGTATTATAGACAGAGAGGGGGGGGGGGAGATTTCAGAGAGGTAAACAGTAACTTGGTGGTAGTGGTGTTACTGTGTGTCGTGGTGTGTTATTGTTTGAGGCGTTTTTTTGTTGGTATTTAGCTATTCGTAATCATAGCTCTTGTTGCTTATATAAACCAAGGGAAAATAGTTACGAATTCGTGGTATGCGTGTTGTGGAAATTAAAAGTGCACGTCATGCTTCTGGTAAAATTATACTATTTGCGGTGAATCTTCACGTACCGCTTTTGTTTACTTCGGCAAACAACTACTATAGTAATTTCACCACCGTTGGACCACAGATCACTACAACCGGGGTTCGAATCTCGGCGTGGGGATATCTGAAGGGTGTGTGTGTGTGTGTGTGTATGTGTGTTTGCATTCGATCACAGCATACACATACTTAAACCCATACATCCATAAATCTATGCAATTATAATATTTCTGGGAATCTCCTCAGTCTGTGGGACGTGCATCATCAACTGTGTGTGTGTGTGTGTGTGTGTGATATTTCCGTTGACTTCAGCCAGAAACATGTCGCGCGGCAAACAAATTACCCGAAAGCGTTGTTATATTTCGCTCAGACTTTATGCTTTTAGCGTCGTTAATAGGCTCTTATCGGTTAAATTAATGTTGTTTATAAATAAACATTTTTTTTTTACAAACAGTAAACAACCATCGCGTGTGGGTGGATCAGATTTCTTCCATCTTGTTTAAGAAGACCTGGACTCTTGAACTAATTTACACTTCTCTCTTAATGGCGACCAACTTGAAGCCGACATCCCAATTCGTTGCCAGTGAGAGGGGGGGGGGGTTATCCGGAGACATCTTTTCTGAGAACGAGCCAAAATTTATTATCCCGTGACGTGGCTGAGAGCGTTCTTCCATTTGATAAACTGCTTGAAATCAGAAATGATTCCTCGACGTGAGAAGTCAGCAGTTTGTCTCGACCGATGTCGGTCCGATGTCCCTCCCATATTGGATGAGATCTGTATCCGGGACTCACTGACAAGAATTCAGCTTCGTATATCAGTGTTAGGTCACGTGCTGATAAGACTGGATCGTGTCTCCCATCTCGGGCACAGATCTTAATGTTTAATTATCAGAATGTTGATGCGACGACGTCCCAGTGCCCAACCCTCCCCTCCCCTCCCTGCCCGTCTGATATTTATCGTCCGACTTCGGTGTGCCTGGCCGACGTTAACTACCGCCAACAGCCACACCAACGACTGGTCGTAGGTTTTTGTTGCGCTCTCAGCTATTGTATGGCAGCCAATCCATTACAAAACAAATGGCACACCCAGTGTAGAGTTGGGCCAGATCCAGTACAGAAGTCGAGTACAGAAGTCGTGTAGAGTACAGAAGTCGTGTCGGATCGAGAACCCAGTACTGTGCTTGGAGAACTGTCGGTACATGGCGACGTCTCCGGCTTAAATCCAGTACACAACAGACACAACACAACGCCGCCCGGGTATACACAACTGACACCATCTAGTGTCAAATTACAAGATAATTGTTTGATACAGTCACCATTATAACCTCGCCCACTGATAACAGATTCTGATAATCTTTATCGTTGTGTTAGTTTCCATTTGTCTTAGGCTCTCTGTTTGTAGAATGTTGTTGTTGTTGTTGTCGGTAGCTGTTGTTGTTGCTGTTGGGTGTTCCACCAGATTCTATCATCTTCTGATGTCGATTGGTTTTCAGCTCGGATCCATGATATCTATCTGTAGAGATGATAAAATGTCTGCGGTATGTAGGTCATACAGTCTGGATGTGTTTGTGCGTGCTTATGTGTGTGTGTGTGTGATATATAGGGGAAATTGTATTTTTGGCCATGGATCTTGGGATGAAGATTTCATATGTGATATTGGGCCATCCATCAAAGATGTAGTTCACGGACATGGACTACCTGTTGGTGAAGCCATTTGAAAGTTATACATCTTTTCAGCTGTAAATGATGATGATGATGATCTTGGGATCAGGCTCATCGAACAGCAAAATAATTGTCTTTTTTTATAAATATCCTGTCTTTTTGTCTTGATAGTAGTGATACATTTCATTACAATTCCTCCACTGATTTATGATGGTAGTGTCTGACCAATGTCGTGATTGGTGGATAATTGGATTTCGGATGAATGTGTGAGATGTAATGGAGCATGATAGTTGTTTAACGTGAAGATTCCATGTCACCAGATAGCATATTGTCAGAGAGATATCCTAACATCACAACAACATATCATCTAGCCACTGATAACCGATGTTATATCGGTTCACTGGGCATTTCTATAGCACAGGGGATAGAGTACAGCAGTGAAAACCTTCATGTCACGGTTGGGATCCTAATGCTAACCATATTTGTTGGATGTGTCTCTTGTGGTCACCAGTTAGCTACGTGTCCTCAGCTGTGGGGCTAAAGATAACATTTACCCGGTAGTTAGGTGTATTTGTTGGTTGTCTCAACTCCCTAAGTTTGGGTATATAAAGAACTTTACATATCCATTATCCAAATATATAGGACATTTTCAACGATATAAACATGTCCTACCATTTCCTACACCTTTGAGTAAAATTTAAAAAATACTAATTATTGTTTACATTGCTAGAATTATTCTGTAGTGTTTACATTTGACAGTCATAGAGAATGAGAATGGTCGTAGAGAGAGAGAGAGAGAGAGAGAGAGACAAAAAAGAAATATTTATCACGTAATAAACTTAAGTCGCATATAGTACTTAGCCAAGTGGCAGAAGAGCTGGACCCACGGAAGATAATAAATTACACATCTGTGGTGCCTGAGTGGGGCATCTCTTTCCTCCCTCCCTCCTACCCCTGCCAATTCCCCCCCCCCCCATTTTCAGTCGGTTGGTGTCTGTTTCACTGGATGAAGTCCTAGATGTCGACAGCTGACCTCTGACGTCATCGTATATATTTACTAATGGCAACAGGTGCTAACAGGTGTTGGATGATCAGGTGTGGGCAGGGGTGATCTATTAAAGCGTTAACGGCTGGGATATCATCGTCAGGTGTTAAACGGGTGGCCTACATTTAGTACTGGCTACTAGATCAGCTCCTCTGGTGGAACAGATAGACGAGTTTCTTTGGCCCGGTCCAGTTCGTTGTCATGGTAACCCGTAGCCGAGGTCAGCGTCATGGCTTTCAGGTGAACGCGTCCGCAAAAGTAGTAATAACCGCGACATGAACGTCAGGTTAGAGAAACATTGACAGACATTAGCAATAGACAGATAGCCGTATATTTGATCAGATGTTACCCACCACTTGACCCTAACTGTGCCCTAAGCCAGTATTCACTTCTATAAACACCGATTGTTTGGGTCTCAACACAACAGGCAGGTGTATCCTAGTACCTGGGCCGACTGTTGTGTAAACAGACAGCTCAGTCCTGTAGAAAAACTGTTAAATAGACAGCCAGAACTTTTAGTTGTCTTCGGCTTATAAAATGGCCATCGGGTGTGTCGTGTATGGCTCTAACAGTCATCAGTTGACAGTGCCACCTGTGCCTGGAGCATGAGTTCAAGTCTTCCCGGACATCTCTCAATCTCCAGATGCCTCAGTCCGGTATTGAACGAGTGAGTTAATTGAAATGTTTGACTAAATCTTTTGAGTTCGCTAGGAAAATGATGCGAAAGTTCTTAGAACAGCTAATAGATATCATTACATCAGTGACCTAGAGCTGTATAAACAAAAACTAAACATTAATAATTGTGTATTTCTGGGATGCATATTTTTTGTGTCATATCTGGTAATTGTTAGTGGTAATTTAAATTAAACATCTTCCTATCAAAGCTTCAGTAGCACATTTGACAGTACACCGTATTATGGAGCATCAGGTCAGGGGTCAAATTCCAGTGTTAACTTCAATCTATGGGATATTAAATCTAATTGTCACATTTCCCCAGTTTGTTTTCCCACAGTCTCACGTTCCGGGTGGGATCAGCACCAAGACCGGATAGAAGCCACTCACTCATTCTCGAGTGGGCACCTCCGTGGTCTAGCGGTAGCGTGTTGGACCAGGGATCACTCCCACCCGTGTTCGAATCTCGGCGTGGTCATATCTGAAGGTTGTTTTATCTAACTTCATTACCTTTGGAGGTCGCTTGGCCCATTTAGCCTACCATGTGCACAAAAGTGGTCGTAAAACATTAATCATCATCATCGAGTAGTCCAGTGGTTAGAACGTTGCACTGCTAACCTCCAGATTTGGGGTTCAAATCTACCTCCAACCGGTGTTTGTACGATGGGTTCCTGTGTAGTGGCCTCAAACAAACCAATCAACCCGCCAGACAATTACTCAGCTAACTCACTCACAAAGAGATAATGGAACAACAAAAAAAGAGAATTTCTATCAGTGTAGCTTACCTATATTATCATGTGGGCAATTAGAGAAACCCCGGAAGGCTGTATACTCCAAGGAAACGCTAACAGAGAGGTAATTAATTCCGATACCTCGCGCGCGATCTGATATCATTAAGTAGGTCGTGGTGATATATTATTTATGGTCCTTTCTGTCAGTTAATTTAATTTGTTTTCTGTATTGAGGAAGACCGCAATCCACCTCCACCCCACTGGTCGGTTTGTTGACTGATGAACAACAGACATAGAAATGTTTGTTACTGATTCCGGCGTATTATCCATCAATAAAAAGTATGCCTCAAAGGTGTTGCGTTAAATCTCTTGCCAATAAGTATATTTCTAACCGATTTAAAAAATTTGATTTGATTTCTTGTAACAGAACTATTGTATAATTGAACCAGATGGAGATTATGTTTTAGTGAGTGATAGATAGATGTAACAGCCATGCAAACGCGCCTGCTCACTTGCATTATCACACCACACACATAATTTAAGAGAGAAGAACCGTTTCAGACTAGTAAGATTTTACCAACTTGTTCTCATCCGTACAGCCGACTGACAAAAACGGGATGTTTCACTTCCAGGTTGTGCACGTTTACGTCATGTCGGGGTTTTTTTTGCCTGAATTTATCGTTTGGGCTCTTCCATCTGTTATGAGACGCCACTCAATCACAAACAGATGGAACACCTGAACAGAGACAGAATCTACGGTGTACTGGCAGCAGTCTCAAATAATTGGATTGTTACATCAGTAAATTTAGTAATTATTACCCGCCGATCGTGATCAACAACTAAAATTATCTTACCAAACAAAATGATATTATTCTGGTGCGCATTTTACTTTATTGAGAGTAAAATGTGCACCAGAATAATATAATTTTTTTATTTTGTTAAATAGCTGAACAGAAACAGAACCAACCTAGACAGTGACAGTACTGGCAGCAGTATCAAATAGATCTAGTAAAAGGATTGTTTGATCTGTAAATTTTAGAAATTACCTGCGATCGTGATCAGCAAAAAAATTATCTTACCAAATTTTTTAAAATAATTTATCCTGGTGTACATTTTACTCTGGTGAGAGTATCGTCTTAGCGTCCACACGATCACGTGATTGTTTCATCGTGGGATGTCTGAGCATCTAGAACAGCTCTTGACTTTCGCATCTTTTTACTCCTTGACAAGGAAGCGTAGCTTGTGTTTAATAAACACATTATTTTACCAGTGTCAGCAGCACTGGTCGGAGGAGAGATAAGCCTCCTGATGGATTGATCTGTCAAAATCAGACCAGTCCGTCTTGAGTGGTTATCCTCGGGTTTTTCTGTTGTGTTGATTGAATGCGTCACTGGAATAATCCAACTTTTCGGCAGCCATCTTTGTTATTTGCGGCCGATCGTTCTCTACATAATAACGTCAGTGCGGGGAGAGGGAGAGAGAGACGTGGCTACATTTGAGCGTTCAGTTCCAGCTGACTTTATTCAGTTTGATTCTATTGTTGGCTTGTGTAGATGTCCAATGTTTAATTTTAGCCCAGATGCTGTAATGTTTTATTTGGAATTGTTGTTGGTGTCTGAATTTAGGATTAGATCTGACCTACATCAAACATCTAGTTGCTGTACAAATCGCTGATGACAATATGATCATCTACGTTGTCTATTTGCATTGTGATTACAAACAGTTTATATACTGCATTTTGTTTGCCATTTATATATTTAAAAAACGTGGATCATGATTCACCCCCCCCCCCACCACACACACACACACACACACAATCCTATCCCCACTACATGTATTAACTATTATGCTATAATGTACAACAGAATGCATTTTTTCCCTTTATAATTATATTCTCTATTATATGAATTTACACTATAAAATTGGGTACATGTCAGTGAAATATGGTCACTGTTAATTATTTTTGTCAAATATTTGTATATCAAAGTATAATACCAGATGGGCATCTGGCTAGTACTTAAACTGTAGCGTCCTCATCTGAACCAGAAGTTTTCTTTCACTATTTGTATTAAAATATACATGTACCTAAATGTCGGATCACTGATAGAATTTAGCCTAAATTGGGGTGGGGGTCAGTGTGAGTGAGGCTTGCTATTTTATAAATATGTCAAAATTGAGGTTGGGGGGGAAGGGGGCTGGATTGAAATGTATATTTGTGTGAGCGGGTGAAATTAAATTTGGTATTGATGTTAGTACCCCATGAAATATGACATTCTTGTGTGAGGAACATACATTGAAGAAACCACAGTTCACCAAGTTCCCCCCCCACACACACACACACACACATGGTGAGAGGCATGTCTCAGCATGAAAGGTCGCCACTCTGGATTATTGTCCCCTGAAGAATCATCTAGAGTTTGAATTCATGGTTCCATATTCTCTGTGCTTGTGCCTTATTATACACAGCTAACACACACACACACACACACACACACACACACACACACACACACACACACACATATATATATATGTGTGTGTGTGTGTGTTATGTATATATATATATGTGTGTGTGTGTATGTATGTATGTATGTTATGTATATATATATATATATATATATATATATATGCAATTATCACAATACATTTATATTAATTTATCTTGTTTTTATCAGTATTACTGTAATTATTCAGTCTGATCCAGGATATAGGTTATATATCCATATGTCAGTTGATCTATATCATCTGACATGTCTCTGTTAGATTACCTTATTTATTAGCTCAATGCACCAGACCAATCCACCTACAGTACATTCTGTCTTAAGAGACCACCATGTTGGATGGTTTTTAAAGACAGATGGTTATTTAAGGCAGTTTCTTTAAGCTGGTTTCTGATCTATGTAATGGTCTTTTATATAAAATAGTCGATAGAGTACCTTTGTTGGTCTTCTACGATGGTCTTCTTAAGACCAATCAGCATTAATTGAAGAGATACATAACAATTCTGCTTGTTATCATTACTGATATTTTTTTTAATTATTAGGCTTCTTCGTGTTTTAAAAAAAAATCTAATCTTAGACAACTCTTCAGTTATTTCATATTGCTATTAGTATTAGCGATGGGAGATATTTTGCTGATTTCACATCACACAAATAAGTGAGACGTCTCTCACGTGATCTCCATCGCTTAGTGAGTGATGTCCGAAGGTTGTTTAATATTTCATCTCATTACCTATAGAGATTGCTCGTCCCATTTAGTCCAACATTTAACCCCCCCCCCCCCCGACCATTTTCATCGTCCGTCATAGCGCGATGAACCATTTCATGTCTTGCTCTATTTTGATTATTTCCAGATTGTCTTAGACCAGTGCCAGGATCGCAGACATTGTCGACTGCTGGCCAGTACGACAGTTTTTGGGCAGGACCCATGTCCTAATACAAGCAAGTACCTCGAAGTTGCCTATAAATGTAGACCAAGTAAGTAGCCCCCGTCAGTTTATCCGTTATAGTAATGTTACAGAATACAATAAGATGTAGCCAGATATGGATGAATATATCATGAAGATAAACTGATAGAGAGATAGAGCCAAAGATTGTGTTTGTGTGTGTGTGTGTGTGTGTTCGCGTGTGTGTGTTCCAGATCAGTTAATTCAAAT